>JAOBRD021054195.1:0-11473 GCA_027575215.2 Hydrozoanthus sils | reverse complement strand
ACCCCACCCCCCAACACACACACACACCAGTCTACTCGTTCCAAACCGTCAATGTTGTTCTTTACCACTCGGAGTCAATGAGTTCGTGGGAATACATGTACTTTATAAATTCACTTTTACTTATTTTCCTAAGAACTACAAACGTAATTAGAATATTATTTTCAGCGCGTTAATTCACCTCTTCGTGTTTTGTTGTTTATACTGATCATTTGCTTAACCGACACCAATTGGCTTATTGCTCAATTCTCCCAACTAGAATTCATACTTTTACCAGTTTAGGAGAATTTTGCTTTTCATCTTGAGTTGTTTGCCATGTGATCAATTTCCATTTTCTCACTACCATGTGTCTTATATTGTATCTGTTTTGTAAGGAGAAATTAGATATTGAAAATCTGGTTGCGATCTTTGTAGGTTGACCAAGCTGGACCAAGCTTGTCTCGGGATGTGTATTTTGACAGCCCAAAGGTGAGTAACGCGGCAGAATAATATCTTACGTTATAGTTGATCGCCGGTTAAAAGAAACCAGAGTGCGAGCTAGGCGCATAACATCCCTGTAAACCCAAGCATATAACATTTAAGCTTTAGGAAGGGAGGGTCAGTAAAGATGTCGCTCCACTAAAGAAGAAAATAGACTTTGATGGAGCTAGTGTTATTGAACGAAGGAATAAAAAACAAGGATTGATCCAGATTTTTCTGAAACAATCCACTTAACTCTCTCCTAAGCCTGACTAAAGCTAAACCACAGGGAGAGGAAAGTCAGTTTAAAATAGTAGAGAAGGAAAAGAAATCTTCCCGAGGAGACAAATGGTAGAATCCTCGTTCCGCACAGGGGAGGGGAAGTGAAATTGGATTAACATCTTGAACTTGAGCTTTTCTGGTTGACTGTATGTTTGTTTGTTAAGACTCCCAAACTAAATTTCTTCACCAACCTAACTCAAACTTAATACATATGAGCTTCACAAAACTTAATCGAGTCTACCGCCAGCGAACAGGAAGCATATTTAGGCACAATTGGAAGACGCTTCAAAGCGGTCACTGGCACCCATTTTACCGACTACGGAACGATGGAAAGCTGAGTGAACTTTAGCAGAAAAGATGGTCACCCAAATATTCAACCGGCCTCGACCTTTGGGACCCAGGATTTTACCACTGCGCCAACCCAGTATTTAAACTAGTTATTGCTGCTTACGGGGAAACAAATACTAAATGTTTCTCTCGCTGTGATTCATCTCCAGATCATCAAAGCTTACAAACAGTTCATTATTGACGTTGGAAAACTTCTTGGCGGGGACGAGAATATTGAGAAGGAAGCGGATGAAATCATTGCGTTCGAGAAGACGCTGGCAAATGTAGGAAAACTTTTTAAAACCCTTTTAATATATTGACAAAAAGTGTTTCTGTTGGTCTAAAAAATAGGTGGGAATCGTTATGGAGGCAAGACAGTGGCTACCATGAGTATTATCCAACGTATTACGTTGCCCGGTCCTCTCAAAAGGGGACTTCCAGGAAATGCGTGTGACCTTTATGGTGATAAAAAGAATATAGACCGTCGGGAAACCTCTGTCCCATATCTCTATCTTTGAACTCAGTTTTGTAGCTGTCAAAAGGACTCTTTTAGTTTCTTTGGTTTTTAGTGATTTTGGCAGCCTGCGTAGCAAGCGCTAGGGGGGTGGAGGGGGGTAATGGGAGACGAAAATTAAAAAAAAGAGAAGAAGATGGGGACTGTCCCTCCTCTCCAGTTGTTCCATCTTCTTCCTTTTTTTCAAATTTGTCCCTTGTAACCTCCCCTTTGCTTGGTCTTGTTCGTTTGATATCTTCAAAAGTGAATTCAAAGAGAGAGAGAACTGGGTTAGAGGCTACAGGATGGTCTATATTCTTCTTATCACCACTGGTTAGACACACCATTTTTCTGGAAGTTCCCTTCTGAGAGGGTAGAGCATTTCCCCCTGCTCCCCAACAACTTCATTCACATTCGCTTGGAATGCAAGCTAGAATTGCTTCACAAGATGATTGCGTGACGTTTTTAACCTCTTTGCAAGTATTTTCCATCTACAGTGCGATTATCAATTTATTAACATGTTCTATAAATATCTTACAACACAGGTGAGTATTCCTGACGCAGACAAGACGGACACGTGGTTTAACAGAGTCACGATTAACAAACTGGAGAAAGAAGTGCCAGAGGTGTGTCAGACAAATGCCGTTTGTTACACTTTTAGCTTGTTTCAATTACCTGAGAGGACGTTATACGATACAAACACACGCGGTTGAAAATTGTATTAGGTTACTAGAGAGGGGTTTAAGTAAGGTTGATAATCAGCTTATTACATACCTACATGCAAGTTAAAATGATGAAACAATATTATAAAAATATTCAAGTGCTGGTGTTTCAAGCGTTAGTTGCTAAGCAACGAAAGGTTCAGCAATTTACTCATACAGCGAAGGTTTCAAAGATTAAGTTAATAGTAAGTGTGTGTTCAAGGTTTTTCCAATTTCTTCGTCAGTTTGGAAAATTCTACTTCCCCCTCGGCGCCGCAATACAAAGAGCCGGCTTTCTTTCCTGCGTACGTTGTTCTTTCAATTTTCCCTTTGCTACACGGCTACAGTTCGCAGCGAGCGTTTCAAACGTACTTTTATTCCAACGTTTTTTAAGAAGTAAATTATGATTTTCGATTTTTACCAAACCGTTTTTTTGTGTTACTTGTTTATTTTATTTTTCTAGCTTTTAAAAAAATTTTACATAAATCCATTGCTTTTCAATGTATTAAAGGAATGGCTGATGAGTTTTTGAATAAAACATTCTTATTCTGTTTGCTCGCCGAGAAACTCGGCAGGTTTTTTTTTCAAGACAACCTGCGGTGTCCGTCAAACTATAGAATTATCTTATGTCGTGCTTTTAAAAATGCACGGAATCACTGGAGCCCGCCTGAATGTGGTTTTTTGACGAAAATATCGTAAAACCTAACAGACGGTTTAAGGTTTGTCTCTTAGTTCCGTATTACTATAACCTAATCGAAAAAGCGTAACGGTTCAAAACGGCTTGTGCCTTTCCAATCAAATTCCAAGGAGGATTAGCTCTTAACAAAATCTATTGGTTGTCAAGGTAACTAACCCTGGATTCGGGCTAATCGTCTTTTAAACAACTTGGCCCCGTAATTTAGAATTCAAAGGATGGTTAACTTTAATCCTGGTTCAAGCCAAAATCCAAGCAGTAATTCATTCCCTAAGGAAAGATTTGCGGTTCTTTTACAACACTGCTTAGGTTTTACGAGGAAAAACTCGTCATTTCCAAAATTACATGTCGAAACAGCCAGTATAATATTGGAAACAAGAACGTAGGTCAAAAGTTTAACCGGGGGTTAATGCTAACCGGTCTTTGAACAACTGGGCCATTTAGTATCCCGACTCTGAACACATAATAATCCTTTCGCTCTATTTACCTGGCTAATATACCATGGCTCTTTGCTGTAGTTTCCATGGCTGGACTATCTGAGCAGACTATTTCACCCAGTCAAGCTAAGCGGTGAAGAGGATATATTAGCACCCGCCATACCCTATCTCAAGAGCATGGTCAAGATTGTTGAGAGAACTCCGAAAAGGTGTGACGAGTCTTGAGCTGATCTTTTAAGATTAAATTGTTTCAATTTAAATTTAGTAGAGTCTTTCGGTAATCCCGTAGAAACAGGCAAAAACAAAACAACCAGTTTCCATCTTGACTCTTTGCGTATTCTGTCAAAATTCCCCCCTCCCCCTCCCCCGGCCTTTCTCTCCAAACTATAAATCACGCACACTGTTTTAACGCTGTTGAACGAGGCTTGTAGGGGAACGACAAGTTCCCGAAGAAATCCCTTGCAAACAAAGGTATGAGTTGCATAAAATGCAGATCAAGTTTTTATTTTTCAAAATACAGCGTGTGACACACAACGCCTATTCCGGGTCCTTATGTCGCCTTAAATCGTCTTAAGTCGCCTTGAATCGCTCTAAGTCGCAGTCATTTTTCATCCCATTTTTCTTTTATTTTCTTAAATCGCCTTAAATTGCCTTAAGTCGCCTTAAGTCGCAATTAGTCGCTCTAAATTGCGGCGACTTAAGGACCCGGAGTAGACGTACATACAACTCGTTAATTTCTCGCTTATATGCCGCCATTGTTGCAATGCAAGTTGCAGGAAAAATGATTTCATGTAGACTTGTCTTAAGGTGTACAATTGATACAATGGGCATAAGGATTTGAACTGACTAAGGAATTGTGGCCGTTATGCTGCCAAACTACGTACCACACAAGACTGAAGGATTTCTTGATTCACATGATCAAAATAATACTTGTATGTAAAAAGTTCAGGGTGAGGTGCATATAGCGGAGGGGTTGGCGCAGTAGAAATATCTCTGCCTTCCAATCCTGAAGTCCCCGGTTCGATCCCCGGCCTGGGCGAGAGTTGACTAAATATATTTTGGTGATCTTGTTTCCTTTTTTAAATATTATGTTCCGTTAAACTTACTGGAATTTCTCGACGTTTTCTAGAATTCTATCCAACTACCTAATCTGGAATGTGATACAAGACGAGGTGTCCTATCTTTCCAAGCCTTTCCGTGATGCACGAATAAAGTATAGAGACAGCGTGCTGGGGTCTCATGGCCAGAAGGCAAGATGGAAGACATGCGTGGCTTATACAAATGAACTGCTGGGAGACATTTTAGGGTCTAAATATGTGAGGCATTATTTCGACAAAAAGAAGAAGGAGTATGTAAGTAGAACATTGTAACCGTGCACAGTACTGTGATTGACCAACGGGCTTTATATAAACCAGGGAAACTCTAGCATTGCACAGTTAAAACCCGCGTGTAACTGAGAACCTACATTTTGCAAGGTTTGGCAAAACAGTTTCTTATATTTTGGGGTAGCTATTAGCGGTTAAACAAGACTAAGTAGATTCTTAATTAAATATACAAGCATATGATGAAAGCATGTATGCAAAAAAGCAATTTTTTTCTAAATACATAACTACACTGACAAATACAAGAGACAATCAGGCAAGGCACAAAATTATTGTAAGTATGAAACGCAAAAGAGAGAAATGCATTGATTCAAAATATATAAGAATCATACAAAAAATAACGTTTGTTAACCGTTCCTTTGATATTCATACAAAACTGTTGGTTTTTATCAGGCCGAAAAGATGATCAAGGAAGTACGACAAGCTTTCAAAGACAATGTGAATTCCATCACTTGGATGGATAAGTTCACCAAGATGGCTGTTATGGACAAGGTATTAAGAGTTGACTCAGTTTTATAGGCGACGAACCCACAGACACGTAGGGAACATTTGTTCTTGAGTGATGGAACATTATTACAATGCAAAGCCGTATTTTTCCTCATTAGATTATTTTGAATGGATTTTAAAAAAATCTCCCTTAAATGTCGAACTCTCTAAGTTGGAACGCTTCATGGAAGCGCGCGCGCTAAAAATAGAAAAAAAGAGTTTTTAATTTTTTTTTTCAAAAAAAAAGCGCATTTTTTCCCCAAGGTTTTGGTAAATACCCTGAGGGGATAGTTGATTTATAAAGTAATTATCCTCGGCTAAGGGTCGATGCCTTCGCTTCTCAATATATGTCCACCGCTATTCACCTCCCCCTTAGGGAAAAGATGTTAAATATGAATTTTAGGCAAAATACAAAGTTGACAGAAGGAAGGTCGTGATGAATAAAGGTTTAATAAAGATAGGATTAACAAGGCAAAAAAGTTTAGTAGAATAAGCAAACAGTTTGCGACTCTGGACACTTGTATTGCAGGCAGACGCAATGCGCGATCAAGTTGGTTATCCTGATTACTTGATGAACAAAGTAAAGTTTCAAAAGAGATTCAAGAAATACAGAAACGTAAGCAAATTTCTATCTAAGTTATTTTTTGTGTTTTATCTTCTTCTCGTCTGAACTGAAGGCTTAGTAACATTTCCGACAGGAATGATAAAGAAGATAGTAAACATATAATAGTTACACAGACGAATACAGCGAGTTTTCGAGTTTTTTTTTTACGAATAGCGAGAACGTTCGTGTTTCAGTTTTGTAAATCTTAATGTACTTTCAAGATGAATGCACGAGACCTCCGCTTTCATGGGTTTCGTTTCAGGTCGGACGCCGAACCCAACTTCCGTTAGTTCGCACACGAAATAATGATGATTTTTTAAGTGTAGAAATCGTCGATTATATTGTGATGAATGGGGCCTCAATAGAGAAAGTGACTCAGCCTTTGGATCCGATGAATGAACGATCTCTAGAGAGCAGCTCTCTAGAGAAATGGGATTTAAAAGTACACTCACATTTGGAGTCCGTTTTGGTTAAAAAACGAACAACTGCAGTGTGTTATGTTCTGATTTCCCAGAGATCTTCCTGATTAACCAATGCCAGCTCAGGAAACGCAGAATACTACATTTTAGAAAGTCGAGTTTTAAAATTTCCCGGAGAGCATGCCCCCAGACCCCCCCCTGGAAGTTCGATTCGTCCGCCAGCTGGACCACTACATCCGGTACTTCCAAATGCTAACGAAAACTTTGCGCTTTAGGTCTTTAGAATTCCTTTTGTTTCTCTACAGCTGACAATGAAAAGAGAGAGCATCTTCAAAAACAGAATTGCGGTAATAAAGTTGGCACATAAACGGATGCTTTCCAAATTGAGAAAACCAGTTGATAAAGAAGAGTAAGTACCCGATTTGACTGAAGAGGAATTAGTCTAAGACATGCCAACTCATGTGCACAGTTTTGTGCGACCTAGCGTTCATTTCACACGATTTTTGCCAGAATTGAGAGCATCAATATTTATATACTTTATGTCATAGACTAATAGATATTTTAATACGAATGCTGTCTTAAAAGTGCTGACTGCTAATTCCAAAGACAAAAGACGAAGCGGTCATGTGAAATCATCAAAATGTTAAAGGACGCCAACATGACCGCTATGACTTCAGATGCACTCCAGAAAGGTGTGAGATTTTTGGTAAACTTTCAGAACATTTTTTACTTTCCGTTACACCATCAAGAGTTTACTTTTGGAACAAAGCTCCCTGTTTTCCTGATTTCGAGTCTTATCAAAGTTTTTCTACAAATTAAATCCCCAGTTTTTTGGAGGTAAAAATTGAGATCTTAAGTTTTTACTGGTCTTTCAAGGTTGGGAGGACTGTAGACTTGAAAAAAAAAAACTTAAAAACTGAAAAAGGAAGGTGTAAACTTGTTTGAGATGGTTTAAGTCAGTCTGCGGTTCAAGTGAAACTTCGGCCATAATCATGCCTTTCGTTTTGCAAAAATGATAAAGATACGAGGTTTATATTCAACCAAAGTCTTGTTCTTAAATCACAGTTCTCGTTATTTGCAGATGGCCAATGGATCCACAGACTATCAATGCAATGTATAGCTTCAATGAAAACCAAATGAGTAAGTGCGGTCAGAAAATTTCAAACATGTGGCTACCGGCCGAGGCTAGTCTCTTATCTGTTATTTGTGGCTACTGACGTTTCTCCACGATGGGTATATTCCTGACCAGATGAGATCGCGGGCGCTTCTGGGTAAAGTTCACCTTCGCAAAAAGCAAGTGTTACTGTAAAGATTTGCAAAAGACGGGAGTGAGTGCTAACTGCAAACAAAAATTATGCACCTAGCAGTAAAATAAAAATATTTTAAAAAGTATTACAATACCTCTGTCCCATAGGTTCTTTTTGATTAATTATCTCTTAATTTCCCTTTACAGTTATTCCTGCTGGAATTCTGCAGCCGCCTTTCTTCCACGCAGACGGAAGCCCAAGGTGAGAGGTCTTTGGAAAACATTTCACAAAGCCATAAAATTTATGCTTTATCAAAGCATTGAAATACACCTCAATCTAAGAAGGTAAAAGGCTCCGAAAAGCATCAAAATTTCACACAACAACGACTATAAGCGTAACAGAACAAAAAGACAAAAAAACGATTAAGAAGTGATTGCTGCCTAATGCTACTAAAGATATAAAATTCTATCATAAAATATAAGTTGCTCGCCGCTCTATTGGGGAGAGCGAAGAGAATTTGGGAGGAGGCTACGGCGTCATCAGAGATATAAAAAAAGTGTCTAGAAAAAAAACAAAGCTTTCACGTCTTGGAGTCTTAGTTGCTTCATGCACTGAACTGTTTGAAAGTGTTTAAAAGTAGACAGATACAATGAGAATGACGACACATAAAGAAGGAAGAAAATAGAATTTTATAATCTTTATAAGAAATAGCCTGTGTCAGATTTAACTGTATTTATATATTCTTTTGTTTACTTGTTTCCTTTTAGTGCCAAGTTACGTTCTTTTTTCTTTAGTTGTGTGTTACTTATTTGTGTCATTATTAGTCTTGATCTTCCAAATTCTATTTAAAACAATCAAGCTACCCAACTTGTGTAGCCCTTTGGGTTATTTTGGGCAGCTTGTGCCTTAACCAGTTAATTTTTTTGTTTTCTTTACATAAAATCTGTTAAACGAAAGTGGTACAAATAATTAAAGTTTTGTTGTCAGACCCGCCGAGTAGTACCTAATACCCGTTGATTGGCCCGTTTCAATCACCGTGCTACGTTCACTTGAACTTAGAAAATTCGACATTAGCACGCCTTTCGCACGGCGTTTGTGACCAACCCGCGCCATAGTCGGGAAGCACAACAAGCTGACCCACGCTACATGACTTTTAAGCTGTTAAAAGTTCGAGGTAACTGAGGTTTTTTCAGACGCTGTGCTTAACTCGTGCCAAAGGCAAAGTTCGAAAGAAGTTCGACGACATCTAAAATCGAGTAGAACCATAGCATAACCACGCACTCCTCCGGGGCGAAGAAAGGTTTGATTGTCAGGCTCATCATGTGGAACCACGGCGCTCAGTAAAAAGATGAGCAGTCGTCGCTTTTAATGTATTAGTACACGATTCCTTCATTCTCTAAGAGAATGGTGTAGCAACCGGGGATTGAGGGCGGGTATCTTGATAATAAACATTTTGAATAACGATACGCCATGCCGTTTTAGTCTACACTGTCCTAATTATAGTAAAGGAGTTATTCACGATTGTTTTTTTGTGTTTCTACGTCCTAAATAGCTCGCTCAGCTTTGGTGCCATCGGCTCCATTCTTGGACATGAAATGACCCATGGTTTTGATAATACAGGTAAGATTTGCTCTGAAACGAGTGTTTCCTTTCTAACATAGCTAGGATGTAAAGACTATCTTGTATAGACAGCCAGCCAAGCTAAGTAGGGTTGCCACAGAAGTCACCTTGGATAGTTTCGTGTTTACCGACAAGTAAAAAGTGACCAGTTCAATGACCATTCCGAAAAAGAATGCAAGTATTACATTTTACCACAATTCATTGCGAACCTTACAAAGCTAAGAGCAACTCAGGGAAGCCCCTTCCTTGTACTAACAACGCTGTATGTGTCAAACTTGAGATTTACAGATTCTCACTATGCGTTTTTATGGGCAATTCTAGACCTTTACACGCTAGGAGTTATGGGTAAATTTACAGGTCGCCGCATGAAAGACCTGAGATGAAGATCTTTAAGTTCTTCGAACTTTTTACATTTGAGATAATGAATGGCATTACTTTTATTTATCATATGGCTAGACAGAATTCTTTTTTTTAAATTTCTGACTAAATTATAATAAACAACTTATAAACCTAATTCGCTCGATCTTTACTGGTAAATCTCAAACCTCGGTCTTGTGGTAAAAAACTCGCTACGCTCGGTCCGTACGTCAAGACCTCGGTCTGAGATTTCCCAGTAAGGACCTCGCTATCGGTTAATTATGCGTTATGTGTTTGAGTCCTGTTTCTATCAAAGTTAGTTTATTGTGCCGGTTTACAATCCAAACAGGAACTCGTTGAGCATTTTTGTTGAATTTTTTTATTTAAGCATAACTGCTTCGACATACCTATAGATGCCTTCAACAGTGCATTTGAGAACACAAGCAACAATCTTTAATGAAGCATGTAAGCTTAACGAAAAACAATGTGTTTTATAAATGCATTTACCATGCTCTCGCTATTGGATTTTTTCCTTTTAAGGTCGCAAGTTTAACAAGTTTGGCAAGTTGACTGCACAGTGCTGGACCAAAGAGGCTTTAACTGGGTTCAACAGCAAGGCAGACTGCATAGAAAGGCAATATTCTCAGTACAAAGTCAACGGCAAATATCCGGTACGCAGGAGCATCTTAATGTTTTGTAATTTGACTCCACAATTGCATTGTATTGTATTATAGTGTATTGTATTGTATTGTATTATATTGTATTGTATTGTATATTGTTCTATTGTATTAATGTATTGTTTTGTAATATATCATGTTGTATTGTGCTGTTTTGAACTGTATTGTATGGTATGTTATGGTAATGTTTGGTTTGTTATGGTATGGTTTAGTATGGTATGGTATGGTATCGTATGGTATGGTATAGATGGTATGGTATAGTATGGTATGGTATAGTATGGTATGGCACAGTATGGTATGGTATAGATGGTATGGTAAAGTATGGCATGGCATAGTATGGTATGGTATGGTATAGTATGGTATGGTATAGTATGGTATGGTATAGTGTGGTGTGGTAGGTATGGTATGGTATGGTTTGGTATGAATGGTATGGTATGGTATGGTATTGCATGGTATGGTATGGTATGGTTTGGTATGGTATTGCATGGTATGGTGTGATATGGTTTGGTATGGTATTGCATGGTATGGTATGATATGTTTTGGTATGGTGTAGTATCGTATGGTATTGCATAGTATGGTTTGGTATGGTATGGTATGGTTTAGTATGGTATGAATGGTATGGTATAGTATTGCATGGTATGGAATGATATGGTTTGGTATGGTATGGTATGGTATGGTATGAATGGTACGATATGGTATTGTATTGTATGGTATGTTCTCGCATGGGGTTGTATGTTATGGTATGAATGGTATAGTATGGTTTAGTATGGTATGGTATGGTTTGGTATGGTATGGTATGGTATGGTGTGGTATGGTTTTGTATGATATGAATGGTATGATATGGTATGATATAGTATGGTATTGCATGGTATGGTATGATATGGTTTGGTATAGTATGGCATGGTATGAATGGTACGACATGGTATTGTGTTGTATGGTATGGTGTCGCATGGTGTTGTATGGTACGACATGGTATTGTGTTGTATGGTATGGTGTCGCATGGTGTTGTATGGTATGGTATGGTTTAGTGTGGTATGGTATGGTTTGGTATGAATGGTGTGGTGTGGTATGGTATGGTTTGGTATGGTATGGTATGAATGGTGTGGTATGGTATGGTTTGGTATGGTATGGTTTGGTACGGTTTGAATGGTATGGTATGGTATGGTATGGTATGGTGTGGTATGGTTTGGTATGAATGGTATGGTGTGGTAAGTGAACTTCCATTTTACGGCTTAACAAATAGAGAATTGATAATAGCCACAGGAACATGGGTCTATCATGCAGCTACTTT
>JAOBRD021054090.1:0-11474 GCA_027575215.2 Hydrozoanthus sils | reverse complement strand
TGCTCAGACGAAGGGCTAACGCTCGAAACGTCAGCTTTTCCCATCATCTCACGGCGACGATAATTTATTTATCATATTATACTTCTTTCAGGATGACTCTGCAGGAAACATGCATCCGATGAATAAGAACAAGATCAGCCTAAAACCCCAAAATATGTATTCTTTGATGCGGGTGTTTATCAAAGTTGATAACCCCCTTTAATAAGTAATAAGTCAACAGATGAACACAAGACGGCCTGTAAACACGAGAACACAGAAACAGCTCTGGTTTCGACTCTCGAATTAAAACCTTTGATAAACTTTTCTATAAACTCAGCTTTCAATCAGATCTTTCATTATTGTTTTTCGGGTACCTTTTTCGTTTTATCTTTGTCTTTATCTCTCTTGTTTGTCTCCTGGTGCCCGTTTTTCTTTGCTTCCGTTTGCCCCAATAGGCAAACTGCGATTACAATCACAAGAACCATCACTGTGAGCGATCTTACATTGCAAAGAACCATCATTTATGGTTTTGTCTCTACGATCTACGAGATAGCAAAATTACATCCGAAGCACATCAAGAGCAAGTACGTTTTTAAAAATTAGTTTCGCTGAATGTGTTAATATATTAGTCTGACCCCTGGTAACAATCGTGAATCGGTTTCATTAAAACTTTTAATTCTTAGCTTTGTCAAACGCGAATTATTCTAATTCCCATTTTCAATGTATAATAGAAAAACCAATTCTCTTTAAGATACAAAACGGTTCTTAAATATCTACATAAAAATAGGAAAAACCATCCTGTTGTTCAATTGATTTCTCTATTTCAACACTTATGTCTCCGGATTTTAAAACTGTAAATAATGTCTTTTCGTCACCTTATAGGCGCCTATGAGCTGGCAGACTAATTAAACGTGAGCCGGTTAGGATTTTTGTCCAATTATTTAATAAAATCAACCGTTTTGACTTGAAGATCAGCATTCAGTCTCATTTTATCGCAATAGTTTTCGTTAAGGAAGATCGAAGTAGGTTTTTCATTGTTTTCATCGATCGAAAGATGAAACTAGCTAGAAATCTATAGGTACACGAAAACTGTTACCGCGGTACATAAACATTGTTTTTAAATTAAGATAATACGTGTTACCAAGCTACTGTGTTATAATAACCGTTTTCATTGTGCCAATCAAGGATATGCCTTTCGCACCTGTATTCGTTGTTATATACAACTCGGAAACTCCCACAGAAAATGACAATTAGAAATCTATTTTCAAAACTACAATAATTAAAAAGTTGTAACACAACAATAAGTTTAATAAACAAACACGAATTGCAACACGCGTTTTCTCGATGTACGAACTAGAGAACTCAGAAGAGCGTGTTATAATTAACCAGTGCAGTGATACGAGTAGACTCTGAAAGTTTTAACACCTCTCATTCCCAGTCAAGGGGAAACAAGCTGGCCGGTTTGAGCTTTGCTCAGTTGTCTCTTGCTATTGTTAGTTCTTTATCCGTCGTTCCTCAAGTGTAATTAAACTGAATCATTTTCTCTTAACTGAATAACCCTTCTGGCTATTAAACCTCTAGGCGGCCAAGGAGAAGCTAGCGACAATATTTAGGACACGAGATCCCTTACCAACAAAGGATTAAACTCCTATGGTCGGCAGAGGTGCGCGCACAGTGGAGAGAAAACATTCACATTCACAATGTTAAACAAGAGGATGAAAGCTAATATAAAGAAAGCAACATTACGCAAAATGAATAATAGAACAGGAAAAGAGATATTGTGCCGATGTAACTTCAACATTTTTTAAATGCCAGAGCTGGAAAAAATCGTTGATATCAGCTGAAGATAGTTACAAAAAAAAAACACATATGCTACGCCCGTCGTAAAAACTGGCGAGAAGCGCGTCAGGTATGAAAAGATCACGAAAACGAGGCACAAAAAGGCATAAAGCAAGTCCAACTATTGGGTCAGCACGAGCCGTGTAGAGGTAAGATTACGGCACCAACATAAAGAACAGATAAAACATGTTGATAGATAATGGGTACTGGAAAATACACGCAGCAAATAAAATGGTACCAGGCTTTTTTTAAACTAAAGTAATTGCTAAAAAAAGGCCTTTTCGATCCGTCGAGAACGGCATGAATGAGATTGCTTCACAGGAAATTAATACTTTTCCAAATCTGTTTTCTAGTTAAACCTGACACACTTATGCGGACCTTTTTAGTTCTCGGGAAGAGTCTGACTGGTTATTATTTCACAGCGGTACCTTTGCTAGTTTCTAATACATACGAATGGAGCCCTTAAATGCTGATTATATCTAAAAACACACAGTGGAGCTGGTAAGACAATAGCAAAACGATAACAAGAAGGCCACAAATAGCGCTCCAGTATTAAACGATAATAAAGTTCTTCTTTTTCCAAAAAGTGTGCTCGAGGCTGCCTTTCTCTGTTCATCGCATAGATAAAAAGCTAAAACACTTATATTTTGTAGGCGCCGTCGGCTGTCGAAGAAAAACATAACAGATCGCCCGCACTTTAGACTGTCAACAGTTTATCTTGTGTATTTTTTAATCTTTTCCCAAGAAAAGTTTGGTTCGGATTAAGTTGCTTGATCCCAAAGTATAAAATCTACGAAATATTCATGGTCTCTTTGTAGGGTCTAACCCTAAAACTAAAAGATGAAAAGTTTCTTGTTGTCGTTGAAATTGCCTTTTGTCACTAAGAAATTAACCTTTTTGAATTGATTCAGAGTTTCATTTTTCTCTGTCACTGAGAAATTGCACAGAACTGTACTTAGTGTAAGGAACCTCTTTCCTAGAGCCCACGTTCCTCTTGGCCAACGCAATTCTTGGTTTTCTTTCTTACGGTTGGTGCTGGCCGTAAGGAACGTGGGCTCTGGAAACGTGATTTGAAGCAGGGCCGACATTTAACCGAAAGCTCAACCAAGCAAAATCAAAGATAGCGGCCGCGACAAACAACTTAAAATCTGACACGCCGGTTCATGCTTTTGTCTGATCATTCGGGTTACCGAAACTCCTAATCAGCATGCGAAACGGAAAGCAACATAGCTGTAAAGTTCTTTTACTTTTCATGAATGAGCTAGCTCCAAAAGCTCTTTGATCATTACCGCTATTGTTATCAACAACACCTTAAAATTGAACAGCGAGTATATTATTGGGAAGAAATGGTAATCTTTATTTAAAATTTTTCCGATTTAACAGGTTTTGTTTTGCACATTTGACCTGCCTGGGAAAGGTCTCTAGAACTGCCTTGTTCAAGTAGCCTAGCAACAGTAGATACGGAGGAATTCGCTCGCTTTTAATTGACGATACCGAAAAAGATGCTGCCCATGGTGGCTGTAAATTTTCCCACAATGCCTTGCGGACCTAACACCGCCGAGGATCAGAGAGGGCCACAGTTGGTGAAACTCTTCCTTGTATTAAAAACACTATGTTTGCCAAATTTAAGGTTTACAGACTCTCTCTATGCGTTTCTACAGTCAGTTTCGGTTTTTAACCGCTAGGAATTTTGGGTAAATACATAGATCGCCATTCTTTTTCGCTGCGGTCAGTTCAAGTCCAAAAATCAAGAGCCCCTATCCCTCTTAGCCATGGGGGCCTAGGCACGAAGTTCAGGAACAAGAACCGGGCCTAGACCTCTGACCTTCGTACCTAAGAGGAGAAGTGGCCCTGGGGACGAGAATGACAAGAAGACTTCCTATTTGCAGTGAATGTGCAAGCAGTAATTTTGTTCGAGGGAGAAATGAAAGAGAAAACGTGCTAGACCATGGAAATGACAATCGCTGCGAGGTTGCATGGTTGATTTAGAAACCTTTCGTGAATTAGGTTGACGCTTTTTTCTGTGATTTTTTGGGTAAGCTGTGGTTGGCACGAAATCAAATTGGTTGAGTAACGAAATCTATAAACTATGAATAAATGCTAATGCGACAAATATAGCAAATGTTAAGTTGCTAAATAGAAGATCGAGCTGAAATTGTATCAAAAGCGCCGCTGCTGTTGAAGAAACGGTTTTGTTCAGACTCGTTTTGTGCGGTATGTTGGTAGTCGTGCGAGTCGTTACCGGGGACTTTGTTGAAAATAAAGATGGATCTAGAAAAAAGGAAAACAATATTAGTTTCAGTCTGGTGTTAAAAGTACATAGGAAGTAAAAAAATTATTACTTCAGTGGATAGACCTCGCAAAACGAGGAATAGCGGTGAAACTGTTTTGTTAAAATCTTTTATGGTTCTTGAGATATTAACATTTAATGTTTTCAACTGATGACGTCACAACTGTGACAGGCAATTTTGCATTTTTAAAAATCTGCTGCTAGTCAATAATCTTTGGATAAATTTGAGATAAACTCGGGCTAATGATGTATTTCGAGGTAGATAGATCATCAGTCCAAGTTGGCTCAAATTCGTCCAGATTTGTAGCAGGTTCTTACAAATCGGAGCCACAAGTGACGTCATCAGTTGCAAACATTAAATGTTAAATACCTCTTTCTTATGTTGTTTGATCAATTCGTCTGTAAGCTAGTTACATCTCTCCTTTGTGCTTCTAATTTGCTATACTTCTTCACCAGTTCTTCTCCGGTAGATGTGATAAGACTTTTCTCATGCAGTAGCCAATCAAATGTCAAACCTAAAACAAAACATGGGACGCTCATACTGATCTAAACGCTACTACTCTTGCCTGTCTGTGGCGGCGGTCGGTAACGTGACATTTGTCTTGAATTTACGGCTTGTATATCTTCTTACGCCTAGACTTGTCTCGGCGTCAGCTTTATTCTTACTCTTGCAGCGCTCTGTCGCTCGGAACACCGCCCTTATAACTAGCCTATTTTTCAGCTGTACAGTCACGTTGTAATGAATTGGCGATTCACCTTTCTTAATGTCCCGGGTGTCTCTGTATTTTCGTTAGGCTGGCTCATTCATACTTTATGCTAAATAGACAAATCAATCATTCTAGTTCGTTCTTAAGGGATATAAGGCAACGAGCATGGAAAGGGCAAGAAATAATATACATTATACATGTTCGCAACTTTCTATGCCATCAAATTTCATCTGGCAATTTTATTGGTTAGATTGGACGTATTTAGTATTTAAATTATGCTTGCCCATATTGAGCTCGACTGCTCCATCGTCAAGAAACAACCTATAGAAGTTGCCTAAAAGGTAGAAGAATTTTTATTCAATTTTTGATTTAGTTTAATACTGTCTTTTTCTCCCTACGAGAAAGTGTGCAAGTTTCTACGAAGAGAAATTAGAAAATACCTGTTGGTAACATAGTTTCCGTAAAATCTGAAAGCAAGAAAAAAGAACATTTTTTAAAAACAGATCAGTACCATCAGATATCATTATTCAAGTAACAACTATTATATTATTGTTTGCGGTATAGAAGTTACTTGAATAATGATATCTGATGGTACTGATCTGTTTATTAACCGATGGCGAGGTCTTTACCGGGAATTATCAGACCGAGGGTTTGATGTACGGACCAATACCGAGCATAGCAAGATTCATACCGCAAGATCGAGGTCTGACATTTCCAAGTAAAGACTGAACTAATGAGGTTAATAAGTTATTTATTATATGTTTTTTGCGGGTTCTGTACATACCTGGCAGTATAATAAAAGAAAATAAAGATATGAAGTTTTGAAACTTGATCTTCTGCCCTTATTATTACAGGAAAATGTATGGGGAAGAAAAGATGGAAACGTGGCTGGACGGGCACCTTGCTTTTTTTTAAACGACTATCTTGAGACTTTGTAGCTTTACTTTATTAATGTGTTGAGAATGACTAAACTTGTTTTCCCGATAAACTAAATATATTTCTATGCCATACTAGCGTGATAAAGGTCTGTAGTCTATCCCCAGCGCTTATTTGTTGGGTGCTGATAACATAACCCTTGAGGGAAGAAGTCAAAACAATAGTATTTTTAAAGAACCAATTTTGTCGGGGGAGGTGGTGGGTGGCGGCACAGACCCCCTACCCCACCCCCACCACTTTTTCAGAGCTCAATTTCTCAAAACCTAATTTAGGGGTATTTGTTTTTATTGTACTATGGATTCCTCTCTCCACAAGGAAGGCGTTGGTACAAGCAGTTTTAACTTCTTCCCTTATAGAAGAGGAAATAGAGAAATTATACCTGTTGGTAACACGGTTTCTGTACAATCTGCAAGAAGAAAACATCTTTCAAAAACATAATACTATAACGTTGCATTGAGCGTACATGATACTTGTTAACGATAGCAAAGACTTACTGGGAGATTGCTGGCCGAGGAATACACATACAATATTCAAACCCTACCTAAAAAGTGATGGTTGTATAAATTAAAGCCACAATGCCTGGATAGTTGTTAAATTGCTTAAAGTACACTTTACGAATACTCTCAGGTGCCGAATAAACGTCCCGGGCACTTAACAACTTTTCGATTTTTTCTCGTGTGAATTACTGCAAGGGCAACACAGGGTCGTAACGAGGTATTGACAGAGGATCAAGGATCACGAGCCCTGACACACCTAAAACTATGGGGATCAGGATCATCAAAAAACTGCAATCACAGGAGGAAAAAAACGTCGTTACGACCCAGGCAACAAGAATCTGTAGTTTAGAATTCAATAAATTTATCAATATCTCTGCGGCTCTTCATAAATTTCTCATCCCCCGTTTATTAAATTTTGAGAAATTGGTCCCCCACTCCCCGTTTATTTCGACCCGCTCCCCTTCGGAAGTCAAAGCAATTAGCCAAATGATCAGGGAATAATCTGGGAGTACTCCGAGATGGATAGCTCGTGTCAGTGTAAGTAGACCCCTTCACGGTTGTAATTGCATCTTCACGAACAAATTTAAACTTACCTGGACACAGGCCGCACTCCTTGCGACAATTCTCTCTTATCCAAGAGTCAACACACTCGTTGTTCCCTCCATGCACAGCTCGGACGCAGTCGTCGTTGTTGTGAAGGTTTTTACACTCGGCTAAAACGTAGTATAAGCTTGGGTATGAACATCAACCTTAGGGCCGGACAGACGAGATATTTTCGATGTCCAAAGCCTTCTCTTATTGGACCCAATTTACACTAATGTCGCTCGAGTTATCCTGGAACACTCCCAAATCATTCGAATTATCAAAAATTCGTGGTGTGAACGGACATGAATTTCGGAAGTCAAAGCAATTAGCCGAATGATCAGGGAATACTCTGGGAGTACTCCGAGATAGATAGCTCGTGTCAGTGTAAGTAGACCCCTTCACGGTTGTAATTGCATCATGGGTAATCGGGACGTGAATTACAGAGAGTCTAGTAGCGAAATGAGATTTATCAACGATTTCTCACAAAATCATAAGTTTTAAACACTCAGCTCTTTAGACAGGAAAAGTAAGTTTGTATTGTAATCAAACGCTGATTTCTGGCCCAGTTGGCCGAAAATCATTTGAGAAATGATGGAATTTTGTTGGAAGTCTATTGTTTTCGAGCGAGTCAGGTTGCCAAGAGATTAAACGGTTTTGGTGTAAATTGTAACGAAACACGTCAAAAATTAGCAGGTGCGTAGGATTAGAGCTGCCCTTGGCTGCTTGAGAAGCCAAGTAATTGAATTGAAATTGTTTGTGAGCAATCGTCGACAAACCTTATTTCGCAACTCGGCTTTGTATAATTATTGTCCCGATTACCCATGATGCAATAACAACCGTAAAGGGGTTAATTGGATCTGAAATACTAGGGGTGCATTTCTTTGGCAAAATCAAAAACATGAATTATTGCGTGGAATCGAATTACGCGGGTTCTTTTTTGCGAAAGAAACAAAAAACCTTAATCCTAATAAGGATTTTGCCCACCAGGACAGTACTTTAGCGCGAATAACGCTTACCAAAAGTATTTTTTTCGAATCCTTTCCAAAGGAAACGCAAAACCAACAAATCCCACGAATGAACTCGTCGCGTACAGACTCGGTGAATTCATTTTCCCTTTTTGGGCTTTATCAAAAAATTAAAAATTCCTTCTTTTTTATTGAACAGAATCTGGATTAGGAATTTTCAAAAGAAATGCACGCTTTATAACAGAATGAACAAATTAAACTAGCAAAAATATTCCAACTAATGGATTTCTCGTACTCCAAACCACTACTTTTGTTCCGGCAGAGCAGTGGCAAGGTAGTTAGTGTGTCGGCCACGTACTCTTTGGGCGTGGTTGTGAATCTCCGCTAGGCCATTTAATTGGGTTCTTTAACAGGACACTTGATCCTTTCAGTCCTAGTTCTATTGGTAAATTCTCCCAATTAGAGGCCATACTTTTCATAAAAAAAGTTTAGTAGATTTTTCCTTTCCATCTCTGTTTGAACAATCTCATTTTCTCAGAAGCAAATGTCTTATTTTGTATATGTTATGTAAGGAGAAGTTTAATGTTGATAACTGACTAGGATTGAAGGGGTTTAACAAGTTGGATACCATGCGATAGATCAGTGTCCTGTCCAGGAAGAGTTAAAAACTTTCACCTGCTCAACACTATACGGAAACCGAGGATGAGCGTAAGACGCCTAAAGTAGGCTTTGGTAGATTGTGCTAGCATAATTTTAAGCATAATTTAGCAAAACGAGGATTATTTTATCCCATTTTAGCACTGCTAGCAAAATCCGAGCTTTTCTGCTTCGGAAACAAAAAAACAATCATACCTCTATAAGCTTACCCATTGGTCTTCATTGTGCAACCCTCGTCTGCAGCCGCTGAACGAGCACTCTCTATTCACTCTATTCTTAACTCATCGTTCAACGATTCAGAAGAGCACGCTCTCGTAGTCTTGTGTAATGCATCATTACAATAATCGATAACACAAAGATAGTTGTCTTTATATACTGAACTGAGGGTTTGCCTGGATGGCGTTTAAAACAAGTATGCGGGCTTCAGAGACGGTTGATTTTGATATCATTTGTTAATCGTTTGGCTTTTCCAGCTGCGAACATGCGTATTTGTAATGCTTACTATTTGACTGTAAGACTGGAAGATATGAGTGTTCATTAAATTAAGTCAAAATTAATAGAGTTCAGCTACTGATAATCTTTATTTTCTTCAAAATCTAAGCAAAATTTAGATGACTGAAAGCATAACTTTCAGAAAGTAGCATAATTTTGACATAATTTCTAAAAAGTATGAGCACTGCTAAAAGCATAATATGCCTTTATTTTCGAGCACAATCTACCAAAATCTACCTTAAAGGCCCAATAGACTCAAGATAGTTTAATAAGTTCTCATTGTTAAACAGGCTTTTTAGAAAACACAAGTGAGCCATTGTTTGCATTAGCCAAAATCTATTCAAAATTATTATTATTAGTTTTGCGTTAATTCATTTTGTCTCACGTTAATTGATTTTCATGTTTTACGGCAAAAAGGCCGCGTCTGTGCGTTTTCCCACAATGCTTTTCAAATCTAGTACCGTCAAAGGAACACAGTGAAACCAATTGCTTTAGAAACTTGACCTTGTACTAAAAACATTAAGTAAGCCAGATTAAGAGTTTTAGTGCAATTTATATGCGTTATTAAAGTTGATGCTACACGAAGCAATTTTTCTCAGTTGCAATGCAACTTGCAAAGCCATTGCCAGACTAGTTGCAAAGGAGGTTTTTTAAAAACTATGTGACGTAATGGCTCCTGCAGCTTGAAATCATTGCAAAAAGGAGAACTTGATTTTACTTTCGGCAAAGACGCTACAACTTGTCTCGCAATGATTTAAGGCCCTGCACAGGTGTTACATGCCGCAATGGGTCGTGCAACTCGTATCTCAATGGTGATACTAGACCAATCCCTCCTAAACATTGCCTCCTGTAACATCAGCTTAAGCACAGAAATTATGGGTAGCAATGTTTGCGTTTCTGAAATGTAACCAAGCTAAGACGTTATTGTTTGGCATCGAGGCGAAAACTGATATTAAACGAAACAGAGATGTAACTCTGCGTAGTGAAAAACGACACTAATTTTCAAACCAAAGATGAAATTTTTTTTATTACTGCCGGCAAAGTTAGCCTGCCTGCAGGCAGTTGGTTGTTCTTTTTAGCCCAGAAAACATATTGCAGAGCACAGCGTATCTTGGATGGGGCCTACAAAAGGTTTTTGGCGACAGCCGACACGTTCTTAAATTGAGGCGACAGACAATTGTCAAAGCGCCGACAAGCGACAGAAAATATCGGGAAAAGTGCTACAATTTGCGACAGCATCAGAGACCAACTACATATCAAAACATCCAGGAATACATGTAATCAATTTCTCGCTATATTTTTTGTCCGAGCTTAAAATTTTTAGAACACGCTAATAAGACACACATATTTGTTCGTCATATTTACTTGATTCGGTTTTTGACAACGATTGATAAACTGGAGCAAAGACGAAAACGCCACAGCAACATTTTACACTAGTAAAAAATGCAGCAAAAAGACCAAAAAATGTGGGACAAGCGACATCTGAGCACCCCTTCGTAGGCCCCTTGGATATGCCGCTCGACCCAAAATTCAATATGGCGGCAACGCCGTACCCCGTGAGTTTCCGCGCTAAAACACAAAACCATCTGGAAGAAGGCTACTGTAAATTCACCATTTGCTTGAATGTCTCACGCTGTCTCAGGACTTATGAAATGGCCTATAATTTGAAACAGATACTTACGCTCAATTACTAGCGCCACGATTTTTTGAGGGTTTATTGAACAAGTGTAGTTACCGGAGTCTGGCAGATTTGCTCTGTAGATCGTAAGAGTGCTGTATGTCTTCCCATCAGTAACCACGTGTCGTGAATCTGCGAATTATTTTTGTAAACTCATTAATTTCTTTATTTGTCATGTTCGGTGTTCGTCTTTCCCTGTTTTTGCAATTACGTTGCTTGGATTACAGAACGGGCAACAAAAATCTAAAGTTTTGAATCAATAAATTTATCCATATCTTTGCCGGTCTCTGTTGTCTTGTTTTTTCCCCTCCCCCCCTCCCGTTTATTTAATTTTTAAGAAAGTTCTCACTCCCCCGTTTATTTTGATTTCCATCCTCCCCCGTTTATTTGGCACTAAGAGTATATATATGTACTGTTAGCTACATATACAAGCCCTGATTTTGTTACACTTACCGTTCAACCGCTGACCGCTTGGTTTGTTTGTCCATACTGTTAAGTCATTAACGGGGAGGACTAGGGTCGAATCAAGTTGACAGAATATAGTGACGTTACACCCTTCCTGGGTGGTTACTGTCTGTTTTGAAACTGAAAAAAGGATGATTTTCATTTCAAACTCTCACCGTTTTGTTTTTTAACAAAGAAAAAAATAGGCAGTCAACGACTGCATGTGGCTACTGCTTTTATTACTTCTAATACTTTTAGAATGCCTGAATGGGACTTTCAGTATTCCATAATTATAAAAGAATGTTCATCATCGGGTTTATAATTTATGCCGACTCAAAAAACTTATTATTCGCTGTTGAAGGGAATTTTCGGCTCTCTCGGATCGAAACAGTTAACACGCATTAA
>JAOBRD021053982.1:0-11476 GCA_027575215.2 Hydrozoanthus sils | reverse complement strand
GGGTTGATTGGATGTTTTGGTGTGAAGTAAAAAAAATGCAAAATATCGAAGCTTAGTGAAAGTTTTTTCTCTGAAAAAATATTGTTTCCCATTGCATGTAGCTCGTTGCTCGCAGTTTCTTGCGACGATTTTCTCATCCACGTGGTCGACATCGACATGAGAAGAGTTGTCCGTACATTTAGCGGTCATAGAAGTAGAATCACAGACATGGTAAGATACAAGAAAAGGGAAAAGTTCCGCTTATTACTTCTAGGGTTTTATATTTGTCGTCATTATCATCATTCACTGCATTGATATGAATCCATTATCTCAATAGTTGACCAATTTATCTATGCAAAATCTTCTAGCCTGCTGGCTGTGTAGTTTAACTTATAGTTATTACAGCCAGCAATGCATAAAGTAATGGCTTATTGTCTTTTTAGCACTATACTCTTCTTATATAAATATATACAAATGTCATTATCATCACTGTCATTCAGGATCACCATTTAAGTCATCACTTTTATCATCACAAATGTCATCCTCATCACTGTTATCATCATAATCCGTGCCACCTAACCACTACCATTATTACAACAACAGATATTTTCTTTCATCAGAATCACAATCATCTTCGGCACTATCATCATCTTCATTTCCAACTAAGCATCTCCATTATCACAATAACAGATCTTTTCTTTCATCAGAATCACGATCATCCTTGTTACTATCATCGTCGTTTTCAATTAAGCACCACCTTCATCAGAACCCATCAAAACCATAATCATCTTCGTCACTAACGTCATCATCATTTTCACCTAAGCAGCACCGTCATCACAGTAATCACTCCAATCATCACAACTTTAATCATCACTGCAACTTCACTAAGTACTGTCATCAATAAGTTCGTCATGTCCATCATCTCAGGATCATGATTATCTTCGTCAATATTATCATTGTTTGAATGCGGTAGCCATCATCACAGTTTTTTTTTTTTTTGCCTTATACAACTCTTAGCTCTTAGATTAATAGTCGATTTTAAAAATTTTTGCTTTTTTTTCTTTGGTGTTTTTCATTGTTCTTTTCCTTTTTCCACATACAGTAGTACTCAAAGTGCCCATAACCTTTCGTTTTCTGTTTTCTTATCTAAAAAGAACATTTCGCAAAAAAACTTGATTTGAACAAAAAGCGAATATTTTACCAGTCTTTAAAAACATTGAAAATCGCTGCCATTTTGGTACACCAAGTGCCGAGTCAAGGTGATGTAGATTAAGGACGTGACGTCAGTATGACGTAGATTAAGGAACGCTACTTGTACAGCAACAACAGTGAAGTGTAAAAGTGCCAGAAAGACGTATTGCAACTTTATTTTTGCAATGTTTCTTCAAAACTATCCTCCCCTGACTGAATTAGTTTTGTTTTGATGCGATGGAGATGCGCATTCCTAAACTACATCACCCTGTCATCCTTATGATCAGCGACAAGGGTTGATCAAAGAAATGTAGAGTTAAAAGTTTCGTAAAAAATTCGCATTTTTTTCAAATCAAATATTTTTTTTCGGAAATGTTTATTTTAAGATAAGTGTTTTTAGATAAGAAAAACCCGAAAGGTTATGGGCACTTTAAATAGTTGAGACCAAGAGCTTGAGGTTTTTTTTGCGCACACCTATTGCTAGATATTGACAAAGTTCAACTTTTGTAGTCTTTCAGTCCAGATGGCAGGTGGCTCGTTACGTCATCAATGGACTGGACGTTGCGCACATGGGACTTACCAGCTGGACGGTATGTTATTGATTTTCGGATGATCTCTGTTTAGGCACAGACTGTTATTCTTTCTGATGGAAGAGGGGAGAGGGGTTTTTTGAAGACTTCGATACATTTGTTTAAAAATCCTGACAATCAGAAATGTTTGGGAAGAACTGAAAGGGTGCTTAACAGACAAAAACAAAAAAATTGTTTGAACACGTGATTTTCGATAGAGAAAATAGTCGTCTGCCCCAAGTTTCCCCTCATCCTTAAGTTTCGATGTAGAGCTCTGTAGTTTTTAATACCCGTAAAACGGAGCACTGATAGAGGGAGGTGGTAAAAGGCGCACCGTCGGCTTCCATTGATAACAGCCCTCTTAGAGAGCTTGAGGAACTACCGACACAAAATAACGGCACCCTTACATTTACTTTTTGTTTGTCATCTTATCAGATTATTTTACTAAATATCTACATCTGTCAAATTAAAACAAAGGCCCTAAAAAGTATTCGAAACAACAGGGCTGGAAAACTTTAAATCCTTCGACGCAAGACAACAATAAACCACTCCCAAGTCAACACTTACAAAGTCAACTTTTAATAACTTTGTCGTGCAAGACAATACTGTTTTTGTTTGGTAAAACGTTTAGGAATTGTTTATGCGATCCTTTCAGACTACTAGACTGCTTCCTCGTCGAATCGCCAGTTACGAGCCTGGCCTTATCACCTGTCGGGGATTTCCTGGTGACAACTCACGTCGATGATATTGGAATATATTTATGGTAAATTTAAAATTATCACCTTGGCTTCATTTTACGTTAATATTTTTTATTCTTGCAATGCTTAAAAGCAAAGCTCCATTGTGGACAGTGTAAACGCAATGTAGAATTTTTAAAGTCCCCTTAAAGCTTACTTTTTAAATTTTTTAGCTGAAAAGTAGAACCCTTTAGTGATAGTAATTTTTTAAATAAAACAGTTTCTCGCTGTTCCTGTTGCATTTTTTAAGCTTGAAACGTGCATTGCTGACGTAGCAGGAGGCATATAACGTACTATGATGAGGCATGAGGAAGAGACAATTTTATTATTTCAAAACAATATGGATTTTGGCTGCAGTAGTCATAACTTTAATCAATGAGATATTCCCTTGAAATTGTTTATATTTTAAAGATTTTGTCATCCTTTTTAATAGAAATGAAAGTTTTTTAACAAAATCTGCACAACTCACCAGTCTCCGGCCTGCACGATCAAAAATTACATTTCACTCTTTTTTTGATTGAAAAGGGTATTTAGATGCGGGAATTTTCTTCGGCTAATCAAATTCTGAGTTCATAGTCACAGTTTTAATCTAAAAAGTAAAGAAAAAAAAGCTTTATAGGGACTTTAACGTCGTTGCTGAAATTTAGTAGTTGTTTTTTTAGCTACACCGTTTTGTTGAGTAATATTACAACTCCAAAAAGCTATATTTGTTAGAGAAAAAAACTGATGGTGAAAGAATTGCATGACCTTCTCAAAGTCATTTGCTACAAGATACAAACGCCGATGAGTCGAGTTGACTTAAGTTTAACTGGGGTACAACTTCAGTTTAAAGGGTCAATGTCAAGAGTCTTAACTTACGTATTATTTTGAGGTGTTTACTGATATCAAAGAAGTACATGTTTTTTTTCGTTGGTGAAATCTCTACAGGTCCAACCGTACGCTCTACAGTTCCGTCTCGTTGGTCCCACTCCCAGCCGATTACCAACCAAGCACCGTACAGTTACCCACCACCAGAGCGGAAGACCACGAAGGTAAAATAAGTTGATAAGACACTCAGTTAAAGTCAAACAAGTCTCAAGACTGTATGGGAGACGGTGACACTCATTAATGAAGATGTCGTAACCTTGGTATATTTTGGGATAATACATACGCACCAAAAATTAATGTGAAACCATTGGAACACTCACTAATGAACTATTCGCATAGTCAAAGGGGAACTGAACCCTAAAATCGAGTTTTGTCAAACAAAATCTATAAAAACCTGTGTGATAACAATATTCAAACATTTTTTCGTGTCGCGCTTATTTTCCCAGAAATTCGAGTTTAAAACACGTTACGTGCCACATTGTACCGGCGGCTCAGAAATGGAAGCTATAACGTCAGATATGGTGTCCGACCAATATTTTTTTTCTTGTAAAATACCTGCACGATAGTGGATTAAAGTTGTTGAACAAATTATTTAATTTTTTTAACGTGACCAAAGTCGATACTTTAGATTTGAAATTCTTGCTACTTCACCAAGTGAAGGGATAATTTTCTTTTAGTTGGTAGAAGAAAGAAACATAGTCAAAATACTTCGTTTTGTGTTCTCTCTGGAAAGCATGTCCATATGATTTTCAAGTACATTAATGCAGTTCAAGTAATTTGGCCTACCAATTCTGGTGTTATATGCTTGGCCACTGAAACAGTAGTTGTTGTAGTACTACAGTTTTGAAGCCCTAATTTAGGTTAGTTTTATCCTCCTACACAAGCAACAACTTGGTAACTTTCTTGAAAATATGTATCGGACCATTTGTTATAATTTTATTTGAAGAAAACAAAAATGTTTTAAAACCTTCATAATATACCTAGCTAACGAAGATTACACCGAAGTGATAACAAACATAATAACAATTTTCAGATTCTGAAAAAGATGATGTGACGAACGGTCACGATGTCACACGAGAAACTGATCAAGACAGCGAACCCTTCAAGAGTCCTGATCAGCTGTCAGACGAGCTGGTAACGCTATCTTTGCTGCCACAGTCACGTTGGAGGAACCTCACAAACCTTGACATAATTAAGGTAAAACCGCAATTTTTAATATTGTTCTCTTTTTGTCTCTTGGTCTAGTGATTCAAAAACCCACAGTGATTGATCAAGCTTTTCCAAAGCTAAATCCAGCTGACTTTAAAGTGCATATGAAGGGAAAATTTTGTTACCTCAGTGGATAAACCTTGCTTAATGAGGAATAGCGGTGAAAATATTTTGCCAAAATCTTTTATGGTTTTTGAGATATTAACATTTAAAGTTGTCAACTGATGACGTCATGTATGCTTTCGACAAATTTGCTTTTTATTTAAATCTGCTGCCAATCAACAACCCTTGGATAAAATTAAGCCAAACCTGCATTGATTATCTATTTAGCACAAGACACAACAGCAGTCCAAGCTTGGCTTAAATACATCCAAAGGTTATGGATTGGTAGCAGATTTAAATAAAATGTAAATTTGTTGAAAGCATACATGACGTCATCAGTTGAGAACTTTAAATGCTGATATTTCGAGAACCAGGAAAGATTTTGACAAAATTTTTTCACCACTATTCCTCACTAAGCAAGGTCTATCCACTGGAGTAATAAATTTTTTCCCTTCATATGCACTTTAATAACAGCAGTTACGGATTGATTTTTTCTTTACTTTTTACCACCATAGAAGATGAATAAAGGCCAGATGCACGTAAACTCATACGTCAAGTTGTTGGTGAACTTTTTAGGGGACACTTTTAGCGATAAAATATCAAAACCCCGCAAGCCGTTTCATGGCTTATTTTCATCGTATTGTATCAAACTCAGTGGCAAACCAGTTTTCCTTATAGCACTATCCTTAACTATCTAACTATGATATTTAATAAAACAGTTTCAGTTTTTTTTCTTTTTTGAATACATTGACTGAGTGAACTGAAATTTCGGAAACTGTTCATCTTCCATTCGCTTTCACTATGTTATCACGAACAGATTCAATTCGTCGGTTTTCCATCCCAGCAAACTGAACTTGTAGTTTAGTTTGCAGAAAATTTATTAGTCAGCCACTGGTTCCAGGACCGGATGCTATTTTATGGAACACATTGGAAAGTAGTATTTTGTAAAACGTGTTAGCAAAATGATTAATGTATTACCTTTTTTTCTTCAGCGGAGAAACAAGCCCAAGGAACCGCCTAAAGTGCCAAAGGCAGCGCCATTTTTCCTCCAAACCCAACCTGGATTGGTGCCAAAGTTTGTTGCAGATGGCGAAGAAACGCATGAAAAAGAAGTAAGGTTTTTTTTCAATCTGGTTTGTACTCCTTTGGCAACTATAAGAAGTTGTATACTTTATTGGCAGTCCCAAAAAGTGCAAAACTAAAATAACGGTCTTTTTTCCTTCTTGTTTGAATGCCGTTGATGCATCTATAGATCTTGGTAAAGTGTATGTATGTTCCAGAAACTTTTCTAGGAATACTGCTTGGCAGGAGTGTAGGTAGGTAGATTTGTTGGTAAGCAGTGGTGTAAGCGTCAGTGTAGGTTGGTATTTAAGCTGGTATCCAGGTTGGTAATTAAGCTGGTATGTAGATTGGTATTGGTATGTTGGTTGGTATTTAAGCTATGCTGGTATGTATGTTGTTATTTAAGCTGGTATGTAGTTTGGTATTTAGGCTGTACTGGTGTGTAGGTTCTTATTTATGTTAATATAAAAGTTGGTATTTAAGCTGGTATGTCGGTTGGTATTTAAATTTGTAAGTCGTTTGGTATTAAAGCTAGTATGTCGTTTGTTATTTAAGCTGGTATGCTGTCGGTTGGTATTATATTTGTATGTTGTATGGTACTTAATAGAATAGAACAGAATAAACGTTTATTAAAAACCTTAATAGCAGCTGAAAACTGAATTGCTAAGATGTATAATCGAGATAAAATGCCTATACAATAAAAACTGAACTATCTATGTGTCCATCAAATGTCAGTTAGTGTCTAGCGCTGGCTAGGGTAGACGTATCTCTAAACCTATTTGTCTTAAAGGTCACTCTAAAGGGTCTACTTCGAGGCAATTTCATATATTGTTCATGATTATCAAAAGGTAGTAGATGATGTAAACAATCTGAAGGATTGGAGACGATGTTATTTAAATTGGTGTGTAGCTCTGTTGGTATATGTAGATTGCTATTAAGATTGCTATGTAAGTTTGTAGATTAAAACTTGGTATGTAGATTAGTGTTTAAGTTGGTATTTCTTTTTTCTTTTTTCTTTTCTAACAGGGAACACAATCAAAATTGATTCGGATGAATAAACTACAACCTAAATCTGAGTTTGAAAGACATTTGGCTGAATGTTCATCCAGTGGTCAGTGTAAGTTGACAGGATAAGAGAGACGTAAAATACCAATTTATGGATTTCAGTGTTAAGTTTAGGGGAACTTCTTTGTGTTTCTGATTGAAGTGCGTTAAAATTTATGTTTAAGAATAAAATTAAATTGCAGCGATGTTACTAGACAAAAGTTCAGTTTGAAAATCCTTTTTTGAGAGAAGAGGGAAATTGGTTGAACTCTATCGGCTTTTGAGATTCTTAATAGTTATTGCCTGTTATTTCTGGAATTTAATCCATCCAGCTTTAGCCAGTGTGAAAACGAAGTGAACTCTGATACACCGATAAACTATTCGTCTGATGACATAGCGGACATGAGTGTGCCCTAAAACAAAAGAACTTCGATGAATTTTTGTTTAGGGCACCAACATGGCCGCTTCGTCTTTTGTTCTTGGTGCCTTTAGGGAGTGCCTGACAACCTAGATTTAGTGTCCATTTTGTTTCTGTGTTAAAGTTCAAACGGCAGTTTTTTGCTTTAAAAGATGGAATTTAATCCATCCAGCTTTAGCCAGTTTATCAGAACCTGCCCAATCATCCCGATTTGGTCGGGATTATCCCGATTTTGCTTGAAAATCCCGAATCCTGACCAGTATGCGATCGGGATCTAGGTAAAATCCCGATTTCAACTTTTGTTGCGATATTTTTCGTCGATTTATCGTAAAAGAAAAGGAAGTGAACTTTGATATACCGATAAACTAAAGAAACTGCAAGAAATATCAAAATCAAGTGCTTTTATGCCGTGGACCCATGGAGCGTGAGTACTCAATAGCTGTTAAAACAGTCAATTAGTTGAGTTGTCACGAAGTACTAAGAAACTCCTATTTTCACTTGCTATTTTTTAGGGATAGCGTCGTTCAGTATCATCTTTTGTTTTGTGAACCAACAGAAAAGTTTTGTTATGAAAAAACCCCACGAGAGTTGCAATCAAATTACAAACTATTGTATTAGAACACCAGAAATGGCATTTCAGAGCCTCTAGATTTAAAAACTTACCTGGGGGTTACCCCAAGCCCCCTAGCAATGACGCCTTCGGCGTTTAAAACATATTTCTCGGGAAATTTACCCCGATTTGAAGCCCTCTGGGGGTTGGACAGTCCGATGACATAGACACTTTAAGATCTCCAGCTCGAAGCGAACTTCATCGCATGTTTCAAAATTTATAGCCGTAGAACGGACAGTATCTTAGGTCTCTTTTCTTGGACCAATCACTTCCAGAGACCCTTCCTCAATTACTTCATTTCTTTGCAGATGATTCTCTTATGCAGCTAATTCAGTCTATGGGTCCCTCAGCTATTGATGCGGCAATTCGTTCACTGTCACCAGACCTCGGAGGGGATTTTTTGTTAATGCAGGAATTTATGGAGTTCTTAGAGTCACAGTTGGCCACCAGACGAGATTTTGAAGTGACTGAAGCATATATGGCTTTGTTTCTTAAGGTAGACGGCAGGGTTCTCGAATTAATTACTGCCATTCGTGTAAGGTGAAATAGTTTCTTGTTGCAGGTGTTAATGCTACCATAAGCACTGTTAAATTGTAATTATAATAGTGGTAAAATTGGCGTTGCCAGCTTTGATTATTAAAGGCTATGGCAAAACCAGTGCCAGCAGAATCATAGTAATACATAGTACCAAAAACAGTCTGTGGTAGTAGTAAGTGGTAGTAGTGGTAATTGCAGCAGTAGGTGGTAGTGGTGATTGCGGCAATACGTGATAGTGGTACGTGGTTGTGGTCGTTCTATCTTCTTTAAGGTATCAACAGTGCTAGTAGTAGTGCTGTGGCAGTTGCAATAGTAGTGCTGTGACTGTTACAGTAGTAGTGTTAGTTCGAGGCAGTATTAGTGACTCTTATAGGGCAATAACCGCCGCCTGGTTAACCCAGCTAGTAAGGTTCCAGTCAGCCGTGGGGGAGGCGCCCCAGGTTCGCTTCCCGACTGGACCATCACTGAGGGTCTTAAAACCACTGAGGAGAATGTGCTGCCTCTCACTAACATCTGCAAATGAGTAGTCCTTGGGACCTTCCCGGACAAGGACGTTAAACTGTAGGCCCCGGATGACATGTCTTGAAGGGGTCCTCGAGTCTTATATTCCGCTTTCCGTGAGTCCTGGAGTCAAGAATGTCAAAATTCTTTGGTTATTGCCGTTGATGACTTATGCGGCGATTTAACCCTCTGTATTCTAAATTTGAGTTCTCGTTACAGGTACACGGTGGCTTGATAGCAAACAATCCCGAGCTTGCCGAAGCAGCAGCTCGTCTAAAGGAGCGCCATTCGGAACTGTGGATGCGTATTCAGGACTTGTTGAACCAGAGCTCGTGTTTAGTGGGCTATCTGAAGAGTGCTGTAATCTGATTGTGTGTGTTATGTGTCTCACTAATTTATGTTCATTTTGATGTCCGTGAGCTGAATAAATCACACGCAGTGTCTAGTCAGTTTAAGGTCCATAAGCAGATCAAATCACACGCCGTGATTGATTAGTTTCGATCCGTGAGCTGAGTAAACCTTGCACTGTGATGTAAGGTCCATGAGCCGGGTAAATTACGCGCTATGATTGGTCAATTTTGATCCGTGAGCTGGGTCATTCATGGTTATGATTGGTCAATTTGAGGTCTGTGAGTTGAGTAAGTCTCGCTCTGTTATTGTTCAATTTAGGATCCGTTAGCGGCCGTGCGGACCGTTTCACCAAAAAAAGCCTTTCTTTCTCTAAAAAGAAAAAAAAACAACTAAATTTTATCATAAGTTAGAGCGCCCCGGTTTTTTTCCGGCAAATAGGTCATACGAATAGAAAAAATCGGGATCCGTTACTTGCCGTATGGATCTTGCACTCGGAGACTGATAACATGTATGCATCAGAACACTGATATTCTAATTCTAATTCTAATTCGCACTCCCCCTCAATCTAATATAGGGCCTGTTTAAATGGCCGCTACAGTTGAGCTAGCGCTCTAGTACGAGTTAAGCACGTCGTTTACCACGAGTTAATATGAAGTCGTGTAGCACGGGTCAGTTTCTCGTGCTACTCGACTATGGCGCGGTTCGGTGTCAAAGGCTGTGCAAAAGGAGAATTTTCAAAATTCAGGCAAATTTAGCACGACTGTAGCACAAAGTTTTGAACGGGCCTAAATCATTTGTCATGGAAAACTATACAGACGTACAGGAGTATGTCCACACGACAGGGCGTGCGTGTCTTTATGAAATACGATAAAATGTAATTTCAAAACAACTACGTTTACAGTAGATTCTTACAATCTTTAGTTCTTCATACAATAAAGGCAAACATCTTGTATTCTGGTTCACAACTTGTTTATATAAAATGCTAAAAGATAAATTCATAAGAAGTGTAGAACAGTAAAGAAGCTCTTATATGTAGGAAAGTTTCTAAATCGGTTTAGACTTAGCATTTCATTTCCTGCAGCTTCTAGCAAGTATTTTACTTACTAATATAGCCGTCTCAGCGCCAAACATTAATGAATTCAAGTCCGCCGCAGCACTCTGCAGGTCGAACATCAGGGCGCCCCACCATATGAGGCGACTGTAAAGAAACCATAACCCCCACCCACCCCTAAACATTAGCTTACAGTTAAACTTTAGCATTTAAGTCTCGCTTGACGAAGATCCGTCAATGAGTAACTTCAAGAAATCCATGGTATAACCTATACTTGAAAAACGATAACTGGACGCGAAAAACGTTGAACGCGAGCGAACAGTGCATATATTGCGTACATAATAAAAGCTTGAACCAAACTTCTACATCCAAACAAAATAAGTCGAAGATTCGATAGAGTTTAGCGCAGTTAGTAATCAGTCAGAGTTTTGGCGTGATACACTGGACGAGCTTTTTAAAACACTAAAATTTCCAATAACTACATGGCGACTCGTGCCATCCAGCCATACATTCATTGCAGTTTAACAACTTTGGAAGCCTCGTTTCTCTCAAACTATTCTGAGTCAAGAGCTAAATCTTTCAATGGTTCATCACTTTACTATACTCTATCGAGTTTTGGACTCGTTTTGTGTCAATGTTGAAGTTTAATTTATGTTAACAAAACAAATGTAAACAAAGGCGTCATATTGAAATCCGCCTATAAAACAGCGTACAGTTATAAATCCCTAGGGGGAGATTAAATTCCAATACTCGTGCGCTAGTTGCGTACTTTTACGAAAACACTTTCATCTTTTTATAACAAAGCTTAAAGCTTTAAACTAGACGACAAGGGAAAGCAAGAAATGTATTTTTTGTTCAGTGTCGTCGTCGATGTTGGTGCCCTCGTTACTTAAGGTACCTACTTTTGAGGTCCTAATTTTAACGTCTCAATTAGGGAAGAAGTCAAAAAAATGGTGTTTTTAGGGGACCCAATTTTGTCGGGAGAGGTGGTGGGTGGCGGCACAGACCCCCCTACCCCACCCCTCACCACTTTTTCAGAGCTCAGTTTTCTCAAAACCTAATTTAGGGGTATTGGTTTTTATTGTATTATGAACTTTTCTCTCCACGTGAAGGCGTTGGTCAATATCTATGTTATTTGTTCCTGAAATTCGGCCTTTTTGAAAAAAGGTGGTGGGTGACGGCACATAATACCCCAACCCCTCCCCCCCCCCTCTCCCTAATTTGGGTTCCTAGGAAGTACCATTGTTT
>JAOBRD021053766.1:0-11477 GCA_027575215.2 Hydrozoanthus sils | reverse complement strand
ATGGAAAGCTGAGTGGCCTTTAGCGGGAAAGAAGGTCGCCCAAATGTTCAACCCTCGACCAGGCCGGGAATCGAACTGGGGACCTCAGGATTGGGAGCAGAGATCTTACCACTGCGCCAACCCCTCCACTGTGATTCCATTCATTTTAAGATTAAGTCTATTTCAAGGATTGTTATACCTATTCAACCATAGAAATTTAAGTTTTGGAGATAACAAAGAAAAAGCAAATTGTGCATGTGTTTGGCTGAGGTTTTTATAAAATCATAGCCTAAGATATTTGTGTAACAGATTTGCTCAAATTGTCATGCAAAGTTTATGAATCATAAATAAGTAAAACATCTTCTTGATCATTTAGGTTATAACATAGAAAAGATATCCTTGTATGAAATTAACTTCCAACTCTGGATGAATGAAGTTTAGCCAAGTACCCATGTTTCTTTTTTGACTGAACACTAATATATGTGCTTGTATACACATATTCTAGTTGAATGCTATGAGGACTTATGGGTGCATATGTCAAGTTTCATAATAAACTTTTTTACCAATGTCTTGCAGAATAATTTGGTTACAGTCACCCATTAGAGTTAACTGCTTCACTTTCTCTATACCATGCAAAACATTAAACAAAGTCTGTTCACCAGTCTCTCCCAAAGTTGTCAAAACCTTTTGGTTAGATTTTACTTTTCATCTACAGAAGTTTATCTGAAGTCCCTAATAATAGTATAGAGCAGAATAGTGGTACAGGGTGAAAAAATATTTTAAATTTAATAATAGCATTGAATGGAATAGTGGTATAGGGTGGAAAGATTTCAAATACAAGTTTATAAAATAAACCGTAATATTAATAAAAAAAAAGTATGAAATGACTTTTTTTCTTGGAGATTGGTGTTGCTTCTTGCCAAAAATGAGGATTGACGAATGTAAACACTGAGCATTGTGTCCCAAAAGAAGAATATTGATAGTCTGAAAACCTGCAGTGGAGATGCTTGGCTTCGGAAATCCAGAAATTTATAATAGTACAGTCCCAAATAAGGCCCATATAAAGTGGAAATTTAGTCAAAAATAAATAATAGTACAAATACTAATATTAAGGACTTCAGAGTTGATGTGTTTGATCAATTTCCATTTTCTCACAACCACCTTGTTTTTACAAGTGTGTTTTATAAGGAGAAGTTAGATGTTGATAATTTGTTTGGGCTGAAAGGGTTTATCAAATGTGGTTAAGGTTGATAGCGAGTTAAACCTCATTAGGTAGTTAAAGATGATTGGGTTTAGGCAATTCATCTCATACTATTTTAATGATTGCAGACTCGCTCTGGAAGACAGTTAAGTAGAAGGTCAGAAGATCAATTCTCACCAAAAAGAGGGCGACAAGTTTCTGCAGTTTCCGCATCAAAGATAGTATCAAAAAAAGGCCATAAATCTTCAAAATTTTCAGATATTGAAGATGTTGTTAATGAAACATATTTAGGGGAAGCTGATTCAACTGCTATTGACAGTAACACAGAGCAAGACAGCTGTCTTGTTGAGAGACAAACAGGAGCTATGGAAACAGTTATTTCTGATGTTGATTCCACGAGTAGCTTACCAGAAACATTTTATCCATCCAGTGGAAAAGATGATGAGCAAGCTAGAGTCTCTGAGAACAAAGAAGCAGCAGGTGCAAAAACAAGAAGCAGGAGCAGAAGTAAAAGTTCGATGCTTGACCGCTTGTTGCCGACCCCTGGCTTTGTTGACAAGCCACAGCTAAATACTCAGGGTGGTGCCTTGGCCAGGCGTAGGCCACCCAGAATGGCAAGTTTAAATGCTGCAGCTAAAGTAAATTTGTTTTTTGAACCATCCAGTCCATTGGCTGGAAAAAGCTTAACAGAAATTTTTCAACATGCTCATAATCCAAGAAGAAGTTCTCGTAAGCATTCATCAACTTCAGATGAGGGAAGTCGAAGTTCTGAAACTGGAAGCATAGAATTAACTGGTCTTTTTAAAGATGATGTTGTGCAAACTTCCTTGGATGGTAACAGTTTAAATTCTAAAAGTGTTAAGCTGGAAGAGTTGTGCCCAAGTGAGAAAGAAGTTAGTAATGGAGTTTTGAGTACTAAAGTTAACGAGTCAAGCAAACATTCACAGAAACATGTTGAACAGAGTATCAAGCGAAGTGCGGAGCCAGATTCATCATCTGATGTAACTAGTAATGGTAAAAGACCTCGGCTTGAATATAAAGATATTGGATCATCTGCTTATCTTGAGTCACTAGTAAAAAATGGTGACCAGAGAGAGGAGGAAGGAAATATTGACTCTAGTGATATGGAGGGAGATATAGAGTGCGATACCACTACAGAAACTCCAACAATGGTCGATGTCAGCATCCAGGTTGATCTTCCACGACTACCATCAGCTTTTTCAGCTGCTAATAAGCATAGGGTCAGAGTTTTAAATGTTCCAATGCGGGCACAACTCCAAACCAACACAGCAACGCTAAACTTTACAAAGAACCATGTTGTCGGCCCTCTTCCTCCATTGAAACCATCTAGAGAACAAATTATAAGTAAGACAGCAAACACAAAGCGAACAGCAAGTCTTAATGCACAGGCAATGGTTAATGCTATGCTTGGAAGTGAAGGACCTTTGTCAAAACTACAGAATGCAGGTAATCTTTTTGCTCAACATGCAAAAATGAGATATTTAGGGGGAAGTGGCTCAAAAGAAAACATTAATGGAGCTAAAGGAGTTTTATTGCCAGTTCCAGCCTTGAGAATTCCAAAGATAAACTTTGCAGCAACCTCTACGTCAACCTTCAGTTCAGGTGGTAGGAGGCCTGTTGGTAATCCAGTCAAAAGCATTCATTTGAAAAATCTTAATGTACAGAAGTTAGCAGCTGAGCGGAGACCAAGAGAGCCAAAGGTAATAGGCACTGTTTTAATAAGCTAATGTTTTGCAAGATAACAAAAGAGCACCATCTGTTCTTCAGCCCATGTAGTTAACAGTCTTGCTGTTGGGTGAAAAATTAAAAAACCCAGATGCCATGTTGGACAAGTGCAAGAAGAGAATGGGGCCAAAAAATATTTTGCTTTTCTCTTTTTGCAACATCGAGCCCAAATTTTTGAACTTTTTGTCCTAACAACAAGACTGCCAACTACTCTGGTTATATATCCTTGGGTGAAATTAGGTGATCCCATGTAGAAAATGAAAGAAACCAGAACCCAAAAGCCATACTATTCCTCAAAAACTTGTTAAGTTGTTTAATAACAAACGGTCTAGTGCAAAAACAACATAATTGACTTTTGATGAAGTTGTCATCTATCCTTACATTATCCCTATCATCTCTTCATAACTTTTGGGAGAATTTAGCATTTCATATAAAGTGACTTAGGTCGTTTTTGCACTAGACCCTCTATTGTTTTACACTCATTGTTCTATTATCCCTCATCTAAACAATTTTATCAACCATTCCAAAAAAGATGGCAACTGTACCACAATGCAATGCGAACCTTACACCACTAAAAAAAATATTTCAGGGAAGGTAACATTTGGTAAAACTCTTCCTTGTCCTAACAACACTGTGTGTTTCAAACTTAGGGTTTACAGATTCTCTCTATAGATGAATTTAAGTGGTCAAATTTAGATGTTTATGGGATACAAAGGAATTGTAGGTAAACGTACAGGTCGCAAGCTTTTTGTTGATTGCAAATTATTGATATTATAATCACTATCTGTATAGGAATTTCATTGTGATCTAACTATTAACCATATTCATAAGCAAGCAAGTAAGAACACTAAGTACTATTGATGTTATTACTATTGATAGTCTCATAGATAATAATTTATGGGAAATCCCTTTGATCCTTGTTAAGTTGATCCGTAATTTTTTTCATGACTTGCACCACTTTTTTAATTGTTGGATACTTTAATGACCTTAAAGAAGTTAGAAAAACTTTTAAATGTGGTTTACACCTGTAACACAAGCTGAGATACAGACACAAGGGCATATCCTAAAAATGATAAGATAAGTACTGTCTCCTTTACTTTCTCATTAAATCAACTTTCATTACTAGTGTGAACTGGGCATAGTAGTATCCAGCAAAGGTTGCATTTTATTTATGTTGCTTGTTTTAAACTTTCTCTATGGTTAAGAGGACAAATGGTTGGATGTACTGTGGTGAACCCCTGGACAAGCCATATTGTTATGTAAGTTTATGATAAACAATACTTGGTTACAAAAAATATTATTATTAAAAAAAGGGTAAGATGCAGCAATTATATTAAAACAATAATGACTCCTTTAGCATTTTCCAGAAATTGAAAGATTTACTTCCACACTGTGGAATTTAAGAATGATATTGTGAGTATTAGCCATTTCTCAAAGCAAATCAAAACAGCATTTTGGAATTGCTCATAGTGTAGATTTTAGATCACAATCGGTCCCTTAAACTTGATATAGCACTGTAACTTTTTATTATATCCTGTTAACCAGGATGATACAACATCACAAATTCTTATTATAACCTGCTAGACAGGATGATACGTTCTTGTAACTTTTGCTATATCCTGCCAAACAGGATGATACAATAGTTATCAGAAGATACTACAGCAGTATCAAACGTGGAGATGAGGTTATCAACGTGCGTGATGCTGTGTTGTTAAAAGCTGGAACTCGGAGGAAAGATCTACCATTTGTTGCCAGAGTTTCTGGGCTTTGGGAGGAAGATGAAGGTATGGACAGGGTTCGTATGGGTCCTGGAAATCCTGGAAAAATTTTAAAACCTTGCAATCCCTGGAAACCCCTGGAAAAGCCCTGGAAATTTTTTTCATAACTTCTTTAAAATTTTTTAGAATTTTAATGAAGAAACTAAATTCACCAACTGATGCATTTTTTTGGTTTCAAGTAACAATTAAGATTTTAGACTTAACTTTTGCACGTCGTTATTATATTAAGGTCAATAAATATGAATTTTCACAACATTAACCACTACAAAGTTGTTTAAACAGGTCATTTTGAACATTATTATAATTTTCATTCTGGAAAAGCCCAGGAAAAAATGAAAAAACAGCCATGGAAAACCCTTGATTTTTGAAATTCAGAAGGTGTACAAACCCTGTATGGAAATAAGGTTATAAAGCAAAAAATTGAACAATGATAAGACTCTGCGAATACCTTCAGAGACACCTTAGAAACAAGTTTTTTTGACAGTTGAGATATTTGTACTCTTTGATATCTGTTTAGTGGATTTTGATAGTTTTTGTTTGTTTACTTTTAAATTTCTAATTAAAATTCTAACAGCCACAGATAAGCATGCAAGTTTACAGTGACAATAACAATAAAATATAAAACAATATTAATTATAAAAATTAGAAATGTAAGAATAAAAATCATATGTTAACATGATTGTTAAAAATGCATCAGTTGATGATGCAACACTTTAAAATGTTCAGTTTTTACACATGGTATAACAAAATTATGTCCTCGGTTCCTGAGTATCTGCTGTTTCTGCAGGGGGAGAAGGTCTCTTAATGGATGGGTTTTTTCTTCTAATAATTTTTCTTTACTTACTGTTTATATAAGTGAATTTTGGTAGTGTGAGTGATAAAGGGGAGGCAGTGAGTCTCTTTTTGCCCTTTTTGGAATACTTCCACAAACTTTTAAGGCTTGCATTTCTGATGGTAAAGTACACATAGTTTTCACTCTTATGGTTTATAGCTACTAAAAGTTCAGTTTGGTTAAAACTAGAGAGCTTTTGAAATGACAAAATTGATGAGTATCAGATTTGTTTTGATGAACTTTAGTGACAGTGAACAAAGAAAAAGTGCTGTGGAAACAGCATTAGGCCTCTAAACTTTTATCTTATGCTATTTATTGTGATCTCTATCCAGGTCCAAATGCAGGTGAAATGATGATGAGTGTATTCTGGTACTATCGACCTGAACAGACTGAAGGAGGAAGGATCCCAGACTTTCATGGAGATGTATGATTCATCTTATAGGAAATTTTTTAGCCTAGCTCACACAAGAGTAAATACAGTTGAACTTGTTGTCTTAGGAGGTAGAGAGCATGGCCTGTTTCTCTCATGTGCAGCAATTTTTTGTGAGAAATTTGCCTGGCGAGGGAGCAAAGCAAATATCAAACACAACAGATGTTTGTCTCACTGCCTCACACAAGAGGAAATACAGCTGAGCTTGTTGTCTTAGGAGGCAGAGAACATGGCCTGTTGTTCCTCTCATTTTCAGCAATTTTTTGTGAGAATTTTGCCAGGCAAGACAGCAAAGCAAATATCAAACACAACAGATCTTCGCTTCACTGCCTCGCAAACAAAATCCTCACAAAAATAGAAAGAAACTGGCTGTGCCCTCAGACTCTTGAGGCAGCAAGCTCAAATGTTTCCTCTGGTGTGCACTAGAATTTAGGGTTTTTCTATTATTGCAGCTCCTTGCCAATGTGGACAGAGTTATTTTTGTTGACCAACATTTTTAAGTTAAAAAAATGTTTTTCAGACTTGCTGTTATATTTCTCTAGGAAAAATGATAACTTAAAATCAAGAATTCCTAGTTGGGAAAAGTTACCAACACAACATTTGTTGAGTATATAGGTTAAAAAATTGAGAAATATGTTACACCATTACATTGAATCCAAGACCACATCTAATGTTTCAGCGTTAAGAATAGGTTACTTCCTTCTGGAGAGTATGAAAATATTGCTTCGTAATCATCATTATCAATTCCAATATTAATTTAACTACTCATCATTTTTTCTCTATTTGTCAACAGATGGAAGTGATGGCATCTCGTCATAAAGATGATAATAGTGTAGCCTGCATTGTTGATAAATGTTACACCCTAAGTTACCCAGAATACTGCAGGTAGCATTATTATAACTTCTTGTTTTTGTTAATATTTGGGCTTTTCTTGATGTGGTTTGTGGGGTTAGCAGTTAATAATATAATATTTGGCAAAATCACTTGACAAGATCAAAATATTAGAAGGAAAGTGCTTCTCAAGTTGAATGCTCAGAAAAAAAACTCTTGTGTCATTGATGAGAATCAAACTCACTATTGTCTGATTGTCGGACAGATGCTCTACCCGCTGAGCTACAGAAACTTGCATGGGAGCCGAGTTACTAGTTAAGTTCTTGTCTGTTCCTGCTGAACATGCATCTCGCATTTGCTCGCTCGCTCGATATGTCCAATAGTCATATATAACATGATTCTTGTCCTCTTGATGATTCCATATGTGAAATATTGTCTTTTTTTTGAAAATGCAGCAGTGTGGTTTGAATTCTACCTTGTGTTTATTTTCATCTCTTCTGTAAAACAGACAAGCCCAGTCATTTATTTACTTGCTTCCAATAGGCAAGTTTCAGCTGAAGTCATTGTTTACGTTCTGCTTCATTAGCTTACAACTTAAGTCGTAGAAAGAGCAGAGCTAAACAACAACTGACTTTACAACTTGAGAATGCTTATCAAAATTAATGAATGACTAAATTTTTGGTTGTATAAATGTAGTTTCAAAGAAGAAATTACCACTCAAAAAATTGCAAAACAGCTGGAGGCAATCTTGAATGATAACGAGCCATACATTCTTTGTAAAATTTCCAATTTTTAAAACTGTATTTCAGAAAGATTACTCAGCATATCAATCTCTATTATCAGAGGAAGATCGTTTTACAGAAATATTTTGTTATTCAGAAGCTTTGTTTCTGTGGCAGAATTAGAAAGAATTGTGCACATGCTAATGAGGCATGAAATGTAAACAAAAACTTGTCTGTAAAATGTGAATTATGTGGTTGTTGTTTCATAGCTCAAATTACATCCAGAGTTCTATACCAGTTTTGGAGAGTTCATAGACATCCTGTCACAAGTCCCAGTAAATCCTGGTCTAGAGCTAAAATTTGCAAAAAAAACCCTATTTATTAGTTATAAAGTAGAAAAATAAACTGGTTTTCAGAAGGTGGACACGGATTTTGAACAGGAGACATATTTTATGATCATCAAAATCCAAGCTAACATAATTGATTGGTTACAGGTTCCGCGCCCAAGCAAAGCTTTACCAAGAATCTCGTCAAGCTCCAATAGCCCCAGTCCCACCCGGTGAATCAACAAGGCCAGGTTCTATACCACCACCAAACACAGACCCATCCCTAGTATTTTTCTGTCGACAAGTATACGATTATAGAATGGGACGGATCATGAAGAATCCAGGTGTATGAGACTAGCTGTACCCAGTGATGAGCTATCTGTACTGCTGGCATGTGATTGCTTCACCACGAGGATCAACAGCCAAGACCTTTATTATATCGTGATTCTTTTCTTTTGTTGCACACTGATGTTGTCTCTTTAATCCTAAATAGTTTAAATGTCTTTTAAAGATATTAGTTGCTATAGTGATTCATAATATAGAAGAATAGCCCCTCCTTTGTGGGGTCTTTAAAACCCAGGGTTTCCATTCAAGTCCACTACAACATTTTAGTACACATATGAATCTAACTGCTTTCTAACGACCTTTAAAAGTACAGTAAATTCCATGTTCAGTTAAAATATCTCAAGTTCTTTTTTAAACCAAAACACGTTATTTAGATCTTCTTTAGTTTTCAAGGTCCAAGTGTTCATTGATTTCACTTCTTCAGACTCTCCAAAAAAACGCTAGTTGGTTTGTATGTTGTCAAAATACACGAGTCGTTTAGAAGGATTTCAATCTTTGTTCGAAAATAACTAATACTTGGTTGGCGTTTTAAACAAAGGCGTCTTTGTTTTATATTTCGAACTAGAAAGTGTTTGAGTTCAGAAAGGTTTGTTTGTTATCATTTCATAAGCTGAAATCCATCTATTGTGTTTGTGCTTTAAAGGTTAAAATGATAAGGGAGACTTGCTTGAGAAAATATAGAAAACTCTTTTAGTGGTCGGCTGGTAAACTGACATGCGGCCTTGCCAGTCAAAGTTGTTCAAATCAATTCAAGCTGCAGGGTATCTTGAGTGTATAGGTTTTTAAGTACAGAGTTAAAAGATTGTAAAACTAACTTTGGTATTATTGTTATGCCAATCGTTATTTCCGTTTAAACGGTCTAAATTTTTATCCCCCGGAATTTACAAAATTTATCGTCGAAAGTTAGCTTTATACTTCTCCTAGTATTTATGTAGTGTTTCCGTTTATTTTCGAACAGAAATTGCTTCTCTTCACTATAGTTTGTTGCCAAAGAAACAACTAGTTTTATGCCTTTGAGCGTACAAACATCAAAAAGTCTTACAGTATTCCGGACCAAAATTAAGACCCAAAAAAATCCCGCGGGCCCACCCGTTATAAAAATAGTTGAGTTGGGGCCCTGGGATTCCGGCCATCCTTGGGTTCCTGTCAGAACTTTATTTATTCATCATGACGTCATTTTGTTCATGAAACGTTTCTTTCCAATTGTTTGTTTTCAGATTTACATTTTTTTAACATTTACGTAGCCCTGACGATCGTCCGTTTTTCCTGATGCCTCAATTGTCGAGTTTTCATTTTATTTTTAAAAGTTAAAAAAAATTAGTTGTGAATTGGTCCTTCTCAGCCAGATCGGCATGCTTCCAAATGGAACGGTAACTCTCTTGTGTTTTAAAAGGTGCAGTATAAGCCAAAACTCAAAGAGATTTTTTCTCTCGAAACTTACTCTCGGGCTTTGCAAAAATAAAAGGGGGGAATAGTATTGTTTTTGTTTAGGTTCAATTTATCTCGTTCAATTTTTGTTTCGAGTTTGTAGCTGAATGGAAATTTTTGTTCCTATTTCTTAGCAGGAAGTCGTTACATTCATCTTGAGTTTCGAAATATTTCTGCATACTATCTAAACTAGAAACTGCTGGTGGAACAAGCAATAGGCTATGGTCAACTTTGTGAAGTTTTGTGTTCTTACAGTGTTGCTTTCCTTAATTTGCTGTTCACCGTTGCGGTTTCTCCAGGATTATAGATACTCTCTGTATACACTAGATAAAATTTTGTCGGTGTATAAAACACGATACCAAAATTAAGATGAAAAAAGAAATCTCTTAGGAAGATAACTGTTGTTGTTTATATCGTTCTTGTGGTTAAAATGGATGCAGGAGAGGGGGTTTGGGGTTGGGGAAAAGAATATTCAGCTTTCAATTTTTATGGTTTTAAATCTCTGAGCACGAGGTGCAATAGTGCAACATTGTTGCGTTGCAGCTTTGTAGACGTGCGAAGTACCACTCGCTCGAACAACTTGTCACGAATTTCAGTGTTGCTAGTATACGCAAGCTCGGCTACGCGCGATTTTATTGCTTAAAAATAGTAGTATGAGACGATATTTACATCCGAAATAGTAGATAATGACACCCAAACAAAATGGCTGATGGAAGTATTCGCTTTGTTTCCGTTTCTGACCACGACACTGAAAAACTTTACTATAAAAACACGGGATATTTAAAACAGTCCAAAGAATTTCCCTGCTTTACGAGATTTTGTAGTTGACAAACTGCCAAAACACGTCGCCAGTAATTAAGGTAATAAAGTTTGTTTTTTTTTTCTTAAAAACCTTTTGTTTTCTTGAAAGGATGTATTCCATAGACCAGTTGCCTTGCTGTTATGCATGAGTCAACGAATACCCCCACCCCGGGACAAGATGGGGATTAGAAAAATGACAAGAACTAAACTCTAAAAATGGCCCCACCTCTAGCTCTCGGGATCATCTAATACCTCTAACTGCCCCACCCTTGGAGCTTGGTGTTTGTGTGGCTCTAAGCGTCTGAGGATAAAATAATGGAATTAAAGATGAGTCTCATTTGAACATGGCCAATTACAGAAAAATACCATAAAACAAGTACATGTTTCAATATGCATACCTTTGCAAAAGTTGGCACTCCATATGAGAGGGCTGTCACATGCTATTAGGCCTTTATAGATTATGCTAGCATAATTTGAGCCAACTGGCATAATTTCTGCCAAGTTAGCAATGCTAGCACAATTCGCTTATTTTGATAATTATTGGATCATTTTTGATGCCACAAATTGATCATTGTTCATATCTATTCCTAAGCACTTGGTGACGTTATTCGATGTTTTAAGTTTTAGTAGTATTTGTAGTTCACTGTGAATCACTGAGCGGCGTCTGAAACGGTTTGAGCACGGGTCTGGGGTACACCGGAACCGGAAGTCACATTCTAGGCCTTCTAATTAAGAAAATGTATTTTTTGGACTTATTTGCAATTTTTCAAAGAGCATAATTTTTTAAAAAAGGCATAATTTGTAAAAAAGAGCATAGTTATAGCATAATTTGGCCAAAAGAAGTCAAAGCTACTAGCATAATATGCTACTTTTATTAGCATAATCTATAAAGGCCTACATGCTATCACTGTCTTCTATATTGCTGGCTCGAACAAACTCCCATTCTATGCCCCACCCCCACAGGAAGGCTAATATCTAAATTACTCTAATGCCCCACCACATGGGGCATGAAAACGTCTACTATTCCCCCGCTATCCCCCAACTATCCCCCACCTGGC
>JAOBRD021053765.1:0-28145 GCA_027575215.2 Hydrozoanthus sils | reverse complement strand
AGTGTAACAGTTCGTTATAAAATCCGAGATTCCTATTCAAAAGTTGCTGTTAGCCAGAAATTATTGGGGGGCCTGGCCCCCTCAAACCAAATTATTGGGGGGGGGGGAAGGGGGCAGTGCCCCCCCCCCAGGTTCCGCCGTCCATGAAAGGGTCGTGAAACAACTAAGGTTTGAGTGGGAATTGGGGATAATGAGGGGCGGGGTTACGTTTAATGAAGCGTTTTGTACGCCCAGCAAAATTGGACACGGTTGAATACAGAAAAACCTTACAAGGAAAATCTAAGTTTATGGGTTCTGTAAAGGAAGGCTTGCAACACTCGTTCAACCTGCTACTTAAACTTGGCTTGCGTGGCGGCTCTTGGGGGACTGGAACCTCTTCTCCAGTCTCTCAAGAGCACAAGCCCCAGTCTCCCCAAGCGAGACTCGACGGAGTTAGACAATAATAACTCTTTAAACAAAAGCGTGTAAAATGAGCTGCTTTATTGTATACATACATTTGAAGTCGATCTTGTCAAAGCGAAACTAACAAAAAGCTTTTTATGTGCAACCCGTGCACAAAGCCATACTGATGGGTTTGAAAGGTACGGGGTTAACGCCGAAATAAATGAAAACTGTTTATGATCACACTGGTGTCTTCTCAACACTCGTTGTATTAGAAGAATGGCCTTTATTCTGTCATTCATTTAGAAACTCTAGACCTTTATATCCGAAATAAAGTTCTCTTAGAATTTCTGCACGCAAGATTGTTTTTTGGAAAAAAATTATCCCTTAATTTCAAAGAGATCTCAATGTTTATCATCCACAACTTTGTTAGAGTCGAAAATTCAAAATAGAAATGTACAAGTATATGCATTGCGATTCTTTAAACCATATTTCAAAATGGCGACAAGTCTTGGTTACAACAGGCATGCTCGTTAGCACTACGGTTGTAAAACGCGTTTAGTACTAATTATTCTACCTCCATAAATTAACTGTCTTATCTAATTAGATTTACTAGTTGTCTTAATTAGACAAATTAATTATTTTAATTAATAATCTCTGAAGACGGCAAGCAGGGGGCGCAATTTTCGTTAACTCTAACAGCGATTTAATCTGAGAACTGTGGTGACATTGAAAATCTTAATGTTCAGATATGTTACTCTGAATGTCTACCGTTACTTTCAAAGGTGAAACGTTTGGTTAGAAGTGTTCATTTTTTATACACACAAACATAATACAACCCAAGGCCTAACCGGGGTCGGTGCATTTGGCGACTGTTTCTTGCTGATCTTCTCAAAGAAAGTCAATGACGAGGGTGTTCTTTAAGATGAGGACATAAGCGACCTCCTAACGCTTGTGATTCGATTACGTCGAAGGGTGCGCAAATTCACATTCTTTTGCTTCGTGTTGAGCGAGCAGAACTAGAGTCCAGTCCCATATCAGATAACATCGTTTCGAATAAAGCTGAGAGCTTAACACCGGCTCGTGCCTCCTTCGCACGCGGTCGAAAATACTCGGAGCAGTTGATAAATACTCTTCGGACATCGGCAGCAAAATCTTCCACTGACTCGTAAGCTCTGCTGGCAAGGTTCTGTTGGATTGTGCCAAGGTCGACGGGGTCTTTGATATATCTGTGATAGTCAGGATGCTGCGAGAAATAAAAAAGAAAGGTTTAACGCAACTTGAGCAAACAAAACAAAAAAGGCCCAAATTTATCGAGAGGAAAAAAAAAAGAAAAACACGAGAAACTTTGGTGCACATGCAAAGTTGGTATTTTTTTAACTTTCCGAAACTGCCGCATTTTTCGTGACTTAGATAACTGCACAAACATCTAGTTTTTTTAAGCTAACACATGTGTTTAACGGTCTGGATTTTTTAGTTTTTAGTTGTTGGATAAATTAACTAATAGGGAAAGACCAATGTGTAACAATTGCTAGATTACTGAGTTAATCCCTTCTCTCAAACGAATACAATTAGTGGATAAGCCATGGTAGTAAAGTCTTAGTTTTCATCAGCAATTTAATTGATTTTCCCGTTTCCACAACTTTCCAGGGCCTTGAAAATGAAACTCCGTTTCCGTGACTTTCAGGTGTTTCTCATACAAAACCTTAGCATGGCGAACCTGGAAGGACGCATGGATGTTTGAGCAAAATCGGGACAATTTTTGCTATCTTAATTTCATTAAAAACATTCCCAAGACAAACGATTTTCCGTGGGATATTCCTCATAAAGAACGCTTGGCCCAAGGCCCTAGTCAATAGTGGAGAAAGCCTGGCGCGAAAGCAGTACCTTGGCCAAGTCAATCGGCTCTACGAAAAACTCTGACTCCTCTGCTTGAGACAACTCAGTCAACAATTTCTCGCACTTGGCAAGTCGCGAGTTGAGCTTAGGGTCACGTCTAACGCGAGACTTTTCTTTTGGTGGAGAAGGGGAACGTTGCTTGGAGTTAATAGAGGCCTGGCCACGAATACGAATTGTAGTACGACTCTTCTTCGGCTCCGGCGTGGATGATCGAGATGACGACGAGGAAGAGATCTTTCTCCGCTTGGCTTTTCTACCACTCTCGACACTGGAGTCACGTGAAGACAACTGGCTAAGCCCACCCTTGACCTGTTTTTTTGCTGCTTTCTTGGTCCGTGACTGGCGCTGAGACTTTGCAGCTTTTTCAACAGGTTTTGACCTTGCTCTTTTTTCTGCCTCTGTTGAAACCGAGACAATTAAAATTAACTGAATCGAACAAAACCTTAGCGATGAGTAGTCACAGAGGTTAAACTTCCTTTACTAGTTTATCTTTGTAATTGAGCTACGAAACATTTAAATCTAAATCTACATAAGCTTTAGTCGGTGGGATATCAAGCCAACTCTAAAATAAAACGAAGCCAATGAAAGACATATAAATTTGAAACTAAGTATAAACTTGTACTATCAAAATACATAAAAGGCAAATTGAAAACCATCTTCAGGGATTTAAAGGTTGTCCAAGCGTTTGTGATTATATGCTTTAGGTTATTCCCATTGGGAACAGGAAACTGATGGGGCGAATCTTGACTTGCCTATTGAAATGGTTTTTATATTGCGATTAAAAGTGCTTCAAGATGGTCTGAAGATATTTTTCAACCGAAAACGTTTGGAACCTTTCAAAGATTTTACTTCGACTTTTATGCATTTTGATACTCTGGAATAGCGTTCTTTCTGTCTAATTGTGTACTCTATATTGTGTTTCAACCTGATGATACCTTTGATGATGGCTTTCTTAACCCGCTGTGACCTCGGAAGGTCCTCGTCAGCACCAGTGCAAACTTGACAAGCCCAGTTCCCACGCGGTATGCGGCGGAGGGGAGGGTATGCGCACGACAGATGGTAAGCAAGAGGGCACGTCTCACAGCAGAGCAATTCACCACCTTCACTGCAAAATGCGCATGCGTCACCGTGTTCCGATTCAGCTTCATTTTCCTGTTCTTCCTCTTCTGATTTAGAAACACACACAGTAATTAGCGTTGATTTAGACAATGGATTGCAATGGGTAACTCACTAAAGTCATGTTACAGGACTCGTGATTGTTTGTGTAGTTAATGTCTACCCTACAGAATGCCTCTGTGGATCTAAAATTGCCATATTGCTTTTGCTGAGAATGAGTGCTAGCTTTGGTGATGTTCAGTCAATATTTCTAAATATCATTAAATAATTCATAGTGGTCATTAGCATCTGGAAGTACTGGATTGAGTGGTTCAGCTTGTGGATGACACGAACTCCTAGGGGTCGGGGTCTGGGGGAAGTTTGTAAAACTGAACTCTCTAAAATGCAATTTTTCTGTATTCCTTGGGCAATAATCAGTTAATTGGGAAGGTTTTTGGAGGAACTAAAAATGGACACAAAAAAGAAATTTTTCACTGATTTAGCAATTGTAGTTATCAGTTTGCAATTGTTCGTTTTATAGTTTATTCCAAAATAGACCAGAAAGAGTGTATGAATCCCATATCTCCAGAGAACTGCTCTCTAGTGATTGTCTTCATCGGATCCAAAGACTGAGTCACTATCATTTGTCAGAGTCCCACATCATCACAATCGACAATTTTCACACTCAAAAAATAATTATTTTATTAGTAAACTACCGGACGTCAATCACACGCGGAAAAACCAGACGTTGCATCCAGCGTCCGGCCTGAAACGAAACCTCGTTACATACCCGGGTCTTCCTCTTCGTCACTGTCACTCTCTTCATCACTTTCATCTTCCTCTTCGCTTTCTTCACTGTCCTCCTCGTCACCAGACTCATCTTCGTCCTCCTCTATCACCGGTTTACGTCGACGCTCACCACGTCTTGGCTCCTTCGGCCGACAATCCGAGCAGAACCAGTCTCCCTCCGGAACCTGTTCAAACGCAAACCTTTTATCAACAACCTAAAGGTTCATTTAAGGATGTTAACTTAAAGTGCTCAAACTTTTGGTTCGTTACAACTGTTCTTGTACGTTTTAGTGAACTTGATTACAAGATTACGTGTCATAACACTTAAATAAACATAAAACCAAACTTGTTTGAAGACAGTCAGAATCCCTCATAGCGCTTTTAAACCTGACTGCATTTAAGTCTTTAGATCACTAATTTACTTTTTACAGTTAGACAGAAAACGTAAAGCACCAAAAATAGGAAAGAATGATACACCGTCGCAAATATATTCCTATATCAGACTGTCGAACAAAAACGGTAATTGCCACTCCTTTCAAAATCAGAAGCTCCTTTCAAGATCAGAGCTGTACCTCGATTATTGGCGGTTTCAGACAGTACATATGATGTCCCCGATCACATCCGTCACACAGCAACATTTTCTCGGCATCACCTTTCCTCCTGCACAATCGACAGCGCGCATTCAATACAGACTTACTCCACGTGATGCTCTGGTCTAACGTGTTAAGGTGAACGAACACCTGGGAAAAGCTGGTACAGGCCAGCAAGGATTCCTCCCACCGCTCTAGCAAGGTTTTCTGTTGTTTAACCGGCTCGTCACTAGTGAAACAACAATGTATAACTATTAGACATATTGAGCGAGCAGTTGAGAGATGTATGTCAAGCGGGAATAGACAACACGGCTTAACTAGCGACTCAGCTCCCCATGTGAGGCTCTGTAGCTCAGTGGGTAGAGAATTGGTTTGATTACCGTTAGTGACTCAGAATTCTTCTGAGCATTCAACTTGTGGAGCAGTTTCTTTCTAACTTAATTACAAGTTGCAGACTTCCATAAGGAATCATTTGAGGACTAGAATCACAATTCTTGTTGAATTGTGTATCCGTGTTAGAAAACTCTCTGTACAAAAACTCAAAAAAGATACAGGATTCCTAGTAATAACCTTCAGATCGATTTCGACCTTTTATGAAGTTTTTCGATTTCAATGAGGAAAGCATAAAAAGTAGGTGCAAGAGAGAACTAACCTATAAGTAAGAAAAATAATCGATTCTTGATTAAACTTTTTTAAGACTCCACTCATTTTTCATGACTTAATCTTTAAAATGTGTTTATGTCATTCTTACAAGACACCAGAATTCCTTTCAAATCGGAGGCAAAGAAAAAAACTGTTATGAAAACTGTCAAACTGCTACCACGCAAACTCTCACGCACGTAAGCACGCGCGCACGCACGCGAACGCACGTACCTGCTGCTGCTACTGCTGTCATCATTATCACCCTCTGTTTTATCTTCAACATTCCCCTTCTCATCCTTTTCATTTTCCCTTTCCTTATCACTTTCTTTCTCTTTCTTTGTCTCTTTCTTCTCCTTTCGTTCCTTCTTCTCTGCTGCTTTCATCATGTTGTTAAACTCAGTCTTGGCGGCAGCTGCAGCTTCCCTCTGTCTTTCTTTCTTTGTCTCTTCATCCTCTCCTAGGGGTGGAGCCAGATACTTCGCCTCCACTCCCTGTTCCACCTGGAACAGAGTGATGCAGAAAAAATCATGCTTCAAAATCGAAGACAACTATCGTTAACGTTCATGCTATACCGTAGAAGGGCCGTTACTTTCGGATTCTGCGGGCAAAGGGGGCTGCTACTTTCGAGTAGCCGTTTCGGATTGGTTAAAAACGTTTGTGACTCCAAGTGATCTTAGAAAAAAAAAGACACGTGTTACGAAGTTTAAAGCCATTCCATTTCTGTATATTCCTACAATGTATGCAACCAGGTGAACAAATTGCATACATCACTTATGTTAAAGTGTATAGTTTATTTGACTCTTCGTTGACAAAATTAATCAATATTTCAAAATGGCGCTACTCTCTGGTGGCCGTTATTTTCAAGAGGCTGTTACGGAATTCTACAGTTTTAGTGACAAAACCTCCTCTTTAGGTTTTTGGTATCTAACTATACAGGCCTGAAAAATGGCTGAAAACATATAAGAAAAGCCAAGAGCTTGGATAGCTAGATACAAAGGACGTAGAAAACGTTTATTTTTTTCGTAACTCAAGAAAAATTATTCTCAATAAAATGGCAGCTGCAAGCGTTCGCTTGTTAAGGTTAAGCTAGAAGCCAGTTACATGATGATGGGTTTGACAAACAATGGCTGGATGCACAAGAAAACAATTGCTTACTTTGAGAAGGGCGTGAGCCAGCTCCTTGGTGATGGGATTAATAAACAGAGAGGTTCTGCTCAAGGTGGGTGTGGCACTTCTCGACCCTGACGGAGAGGAGCCTTGTTGGGTCTCTGAGAGCTGAAGATGGCTTGGCACGGCAGAAGCAGTAACTAGTTCCTCCATTTTCTTAGTTTCTTTCTCTTCTCCTAACTCCTCCATTTCAGCAGCCAAATCAGGTTCTCCTAATACTTCACTGGCTATAGGTTCAGCTGAGGCATAATCAAACATGTCCATAGTGAACTCCTCCTTAGCTTCAACCAAGTTATTACTGTTAATTTTGTTGTTACTGATTATATCTTCCTTATCAGGTTTTATTTCCTCATCAATGTCCATAGGTTCTGCTATACCATTCACATTGCTTGTTTCAGAACCTTTCTCACTTGCTTGTTTAGCATTATTGTCCGTCGTTGGTGCAGCTTGTTTATGGTAAATATCTTTCTCCAACTGAGCGCGCCAGGTGTTGCGATCTTGTACCTTTATACAGCCGAGGCTACCCTGCCATATTCTGTCCTCGATTTCAAGAATCTGGTCACGTAAGTTAGCTTCAAGAAACTCTTCCATTTCTCGGTAAAGAGACTTATCAACTACAGTCTGTGCACGGTTTCCTCCCCTTTTCGGTTTTGTCTTGACTTCCTTCCTCTCACTCTCATTTACTCTAAATGGACATTTTTCAATGGCTTTTGCAATAACGTCATATTCAAGTTGTAAAGCATCCCGAAGGCTTTTCTCCCTAATACCACGCGGGTTAAGAGTTGAGATAAGGGTATTAAGTTCCTCTCTTGTCTTGTAGAACCCCCATTTAAGTACCTTTCTATTCCTGTAAACGTTCTTGCTGTCTGTACTCTCTGTGGAGTTAGACAACTGACTCAATCCACTATCAGGGAGGTCACTAAGCATAATCTTGTTTGTTTTGAGAATTTTTGCAATTACAGGGTCGCATTTAGTTGTCTTAGGTAATGATGTAAGACCGCCGTTTACTAAAGAATCTTTGGATTGAAATTCATTTTGTGGTTTGTCGCCATTCTGCTTGGGTGAATCATTCTCAGCCTTTATCACACTGTCATCACAATCACTAAGTTTCTCATCCTTGCCATCAACCTGGGAGCCTGCGTCACTGCGCTGTAAATCAATACACAAAACATCACTACAAACTACATGCTGCAGATCAATACACACAAAATCACTACATATTCTTAACTTCCCAGCGAAATCAAGCAATAACTATTAATGGAACGCAAACTACAATAATTCCTACTTTAGCTGTGTTCAGAATTAGAAAAAAAAACAAAAACAAAAGTTTTGCTGCTGGGCGCAGTGGGACTTCACAGTAACCTCTGTTGTTTTAGCATCTGTTGGCCACGAGTTTGTTTTTGTGGACAGGTTCTATTGTGTTCTATTTGTCTTCTATTTGTCTTCTATTTGACCATAGGCCCGGTAACCAAAGCACCTGCAATGAAACTAACGTCATGTCATGCAAATTATGTATCACGGTAGATCGGCGTGCGTCATGTCACGGGCATTCCACGAGGTCGGTGTCAACCTCAGACGTCTGTATAGAAAAGTTGAAATTTTGCAGGAGTCTGAAAACCAGGCTTTCGTTGCAATATAAGAGAAACAAAAAGTTCAAAAGGTATTCGGCAGCATTTTACTAAATTTACACTTACTACTAGTTTCCGATTGTTTAAAAATAAGGTTACTGTATGTGTTTAAAAAATGTAAGTGTATTGTTGTCTCTGATTTAAAAATGGTTAAAAAGCTTTTTACCGAACGTTTTGGCATGTATATCTGCCTTCATCAGCGGTGATAAAATGTAAATTTGTCGACAAACGTCGAATTATAAAAGCAAGATTCCAGAAATACCAATTAAAACTACTTGGAATTGTTTTGAGGACAAAGGCTTTGGTAAACTGCTGGAATATTTATGTGGTCATTCCCTGCGTTTTTATGTTACTGTGTGGATTAATTTTTAAGCGCAGCCCTTATGTACCTCTGTGTCTTCTTCTGATCCAAGAAAATGGTGCAAATCTGGGTCGTCATCCTCAACAAACAGACCCTGGAGTGAATTGAAAGCCCAGTAACGCCTGAACAATCGATCACGCCCAAGAGGCTGACTATTGGTTGCTGCCGATAGCCGTCTGAGTACTTCCAAGTATTCCTGTTCTTTTTTTTTCCTTTCTTCTTTACGTATACGTGCTAGTTCTTCCTCTTCTTCTTTTGTCAAACAAACTGTTTCACTGGCGTCTCCTTCCTTGGCATCTTTTACAACACCCTTGTCACTTTCATCTTTGTTTTTGTTTTCATCTTCAACTTTATCTTTCCTTGTGCGCACTTTGTTACCTTTGTGTTTTCCTTCTAATCCTTCGCTCTTTTCACCCTCTTTAGTAACTTCATCAGTAGTACTGCAAAGCAAATAGTTTGAAGTTACTTTATTCTTTATTTTATCTATGGAGATTAATAGATGACAAAATAAGGAGAAGCAACAAGGTTAGAACTCCTAATGACCAAAGAGATATTAACGATAATTGTTGCAAAAATGTACACAAAAAATTATATGCGACATGTAAATGAATTCAAAATTGATTAGAATGGCGTAAGATACGAAGAGTACATGAAAACGAGACACATCATGTACATATAAAGCAGTGGTAAGATTGCGGCGCCTACAAAAAGGTCAGATAATACACCACGTATGTATATTGTCCACACTGAAGATGTTAATTAGGCGCTAATAACCAACTAACTTGGTATTTGGTTTGAAAGGCAATGTAATTCACCACCATAATAAAATACTTTAGAAGTAATGATCAGCATGGCAGATAAACAAAATCAATCGCTGAGTACATGCAAAGTAAATTAAAAGAGATCGAAAATTGTAACCAGAAAACATTATACTGCTGTTCTTAGTGAAAAATTCATCTATAACAGAAAACTGCTTGCTTTAAACTGACAGGAACTGTTATTTTGGACTGAGGTTAGTGTTTATGTATGTGACTTTCACATGAAAAACAGGTCTACTCTCCATCTAATCTTATTTTTTTTTCAGTTCAACTCAATACTTTACCCTGGAACCAAAACCAACTGAATACTTTACCTGGGACCAAAACCAACTCAATACTTTACCCTGGAACCAAAACCAACTCAATACTTTACCCTGGGACCAAAACCATCTTACATTCTTTAATTACAGTTCATCTCTTTAATATTGCTGGCAACCAAATAGTTGCAAAAATTACCAATTCTGAGAAGTGTCAGTCTCCTTCTCTTCTTTCTCTTTTCCTTGCTCTTTCTCTTTCTTCTTCTTTTCCATTTCCTCCTTCTGTTTTGCTCTCTCTTCCTGTCTCTTCTTGTATCGGGCAGCAGCTTCTTCACGCTCTTGACGCTGTTCTCGCCACTGGTCATCCTGCCATTCTCGACGAGCTTTCTTGCATCTGAAGACAAACAGACGGGTTACTGAGGGGTTTCCAATGTTCTTAACTCACCAAAGATGGTTATAATGTAGTCTGTACAAAAATTAAGCATTGTTGACGAAAATATGTGTACATTAGTATTTTTATTATCGATTCTCTCTAATTAAGTGAGCTTGTTCTTTTATAGAATCACTATTTAACTGATCTCTATTACTCTGGTATATCCATTTTTAATCTATGGTTTTATTGTATGGGGTAATACGTATCCCACCAATAAAAAAGAACTTTTTACACTACAAAAACGTGTCATCAGAATAATAACTTTTTCAAAATTTGATTATCATTCTAGCCCACTATTCAAACGGACTAATAGTCTTAAACTTTTTGATCTTGTGCAATTTTAAATAAGTATTTTTATGTACAAATTTCATCATAACCTACTACCTAAAGTATTTGACGACTGTTTTCTTTCGATCAAGAAAATAAATAATTATAATACAAGACTCACTTCTAGGCAGGCCTATGACATACCAAAAGTGTGAACTAATTATGGTATCTTTAGCATAAAGTTTGCTGGAGCTAAAGTTTGGAATTCACTCGATGCAGACTTAAAATCTCTATCCATAAAAGCCTTCAGAGCCAGACTGAAAGAAAACTTCATCATTAACTACTAGCAAAGCTACGAATAGCAATATTATTAATGCATTTGAGTACATCATTTTTCCTCTTTCCTGATATTATCAACAATCATTGCAGTCCTTTTTCCTTTTTAGATTTTTTCCTTTCTTATGTTGTTGTCCATGAGTTATTTTGTTTAATCTATTCATCTTTCCCCCCCGATCTTAATCTATTCAATATAAACAGAGTTCTGGTTGACTGGCTTGTTTAGTCCTCATGGTTATATTCCAGCCAACCAGCACATTCCTTTTTTTAAATCAATTTATTTAAAAACATGTAAACTACCAAGATTAGGGTGAAATAAAGTATTGTTGTTGTTATACACGAAACAGTGCTGTAGCGACAAACATGCTAAAGATTGATTCAAATGTTTTGTTTTAGAAACACTATATATACTCTAAAAATGGGGTCTATTAACAGTAGTTCTCACAAGTTACAAATAGGTTTAGGGCCTCCCCCCTGCCCCTGTTCCATCTCCCCCCATTTCTACCTCTCCCAATAATTAATTTCAATGCGCTAGGCAACTGATCAGCAGTAGATAATATAAAAGTTTTGCAAAAAAAGAGGAGGGGATGCCGAAGGTGATCGAGTTCCTGCAAAAAGATAAAATCCTGAAGCATCATTTATTGACTTTACTTTGACCTCAAATGACACCTGTTTGTAAACTAAAAAACTATAACCATTACCATAGATTTGCTGAAAAACATGGCTTTTCTCACCCCTAGATTTGCTGAAAAACATGGCTTTTCTCACCCCTAGATTTGCTGAAAAACATGGCTTTTTCTCACCCCTAGATTTGCTGAAAAGCATGGCTTTTCTCACCCCTAGATTTAGTGAAAAACATGGCTTTTCTCATCCCTATCCATTTGATCTGTTAGTTTCTACAATAAGTAGCAGTGTTGGGAAATTACTTTTGACCGACTCTTTAACTTTCTGTGAGAGTCAAACCTCGGTTATTTCACTAAAGACGAAATGATCAATTGGCTTTTCTGACATTTTTGTACTTTCTCCAAAATGATAACCATGCTATCTCACAATTTAAACATTTTAAACATCAGGGCCGAGTTTTTCAAAGGTTGATAAGTGATAATCCAAGGTTAACTCTTAACAAAACCAATTGGTTCTTATAGTAACCAACCCTGGATTAGGGCTAATCGTCTTTTGAACAACTTGGCCGGGCAGAATAACTTACTTATAAAATCCTTCTTCCATGAAGTCTCTTGATGTAGAATAGGTCATCAGCTGACCACAAAGTGCCAACAAGATCTTCAATTTCATCTGTGGTTCCATATCATAAACACATGTTGTAAGTAGCTGACGAATAACATCTGGCTCCTTGTGGCGAAACTCTACGACAGCATCATCATTGAAAGTAAAACCTCCTCTACTCTGCCATCGATACTCCTCGTCTTCGCAACCTTTCAAAAGGAAATGGTCAGAATTACTGACAGTAGTAGGAATTTTGGCTCCAAAGATGTAGACTGGGTCATAAATAATTACAGTACTGTTTTGGTGCCAGCAAAGAATAAAAAAAAACCCAGTATAATTACCGATACTAATTTTTTATGTCCAGTATTTTGTTATATTTAGTCGTAATTCAAGGACTACTATGTACCATTTAAAAACAAACTTAATTATTATTTCTCCTCATACAAATCAGAAACTACACTCTCTATCTAGGCTTTAAAGAACATGCGTAGCTCAGTTGGTTTGTGCACAGTCTTCTGAGGTCCCCAGTTTGATCCTTGGTGACTGCACACCTGTTTCAACTATCTTTTGATACCTGTAATACAGAGCACTGACAGGGGGAAGGGATAAACAGTGTACCTTCAGCTTCCACTGATAACAGCACTATAATTATAAGAAAGCTCAACCTTGGAACTATTGACATGAAATAATGGTACCTTTATCTCTTGTGCCTATAGATAGAAGTTATATATTCTCAACCTAATGTTCTCATGCCTATAGATCAGTTGATCTCTTGCTGGTTGTCTCCATCTGTCCTTTTACCAATCAGAAGTTACATAGCTCTTACCTATCCTTACTCCAGAAGACAGAAGGTGAAGACGGAGCAGTTCTGAACATGTGAATGGGTCCATGATGAGCTCATGAAGTTGTTTACCCTGATGTAGCATTGGCCAAGCTGCTGCCATTGTGGCTGATGCCGAGACAGTTGCATGAAGGTGATTTTCTTCCTCATCATAATCTGATGGTGGTTCTATGCTTTGATTTCCCCCCAGTCCCTCCTCTTCCTCTTCTTCAAGGTGTGTTCTCAGGGTAGCACCCAGCAGAAACTGCATGAGGTCGTAATACACACCCTCAGCATCATGCTCGTATAGTGCGTCTTCCAGCATAGCTGTTGTGATATAGGAATAAAACAGTCACTCTAAACTCTGGTATGTCAAACCAAATTTTTATCTGCTCATGAGAATAGGATTTTACTATGAGTTATATAACAGGCAATCAAGAAATTAAATTTATTTAGCAAGTTGAAGAAAAATAAGCTAAATAAAAGTTAATTATCATTAGAGCATGCATTACTATTATGTACCCCATTATGTTTACAGGGTAACAGTCATTGTTATTAACGGGTCAACTGTTAGTTGATTGGTCGTTTGAGATGTCAAGTCACAACCCCCTTTTTAACAGCATATGAAGAGGATAAGAATTATAGCAAGGAAACAATTTCTCCAGACTGCGGAAAAAGAATCATATCTGAAGCCTAGATGCTGAACATGTATACAGGTCAAACAGTCAAACATTGGATACAGCAGATGACCAGCCCAACAAAAAAACAAAGGAAACTTCTGAGCTGAAAACCAATGCAAGATATGTGAAAGGGGCAATCCTATACCGTTGCCTGACAAAAACTTGCAGATTACACACAAAGTACTCAGTAACCAGCATTAACTTTGACAACAACTGTGTAACAGACTACCAATTAATTTTTTGTGTTTTTCTATTCAAATTCCACAGTGGATGTCTTCAAGTAAAATTATAATCATTTCTCACCAAAGTTAAAGCCTGAAGGGAATTCATCCTTTATGTCAAAGAGATTTCCAAATGCTTTCAAAAACTCCACCACCATGACTGCATCTCCAAACATATCCAAAGGAACCCTGGTTTTCACTGGTTCTGGTTCAGGGAGTGACTATGAATGTAATAATAGCATTAATTTTATTAAATTTTCAACCTCAAATATTGCATTTCCAGAAATGATTCAGATTGTGGGCAGAGCAAATGGCCGAGCAGTTAGCATGTTCAACTTGTAATCCCAGGGTCACGAGTTCAAGCCCCGGTCAGACCATTGTGTTGTGTCCTTGAGCAAGACACTTTACCTGACTTTGTTCTAGTTGACTCAGCTGTATAAATGAGTACCAGCTCTTCTGGGGGCTAACCTGTGATAGATTAGTGTCCTGTAATAATAGCATTAATTTTATCAAATTTTCAAGTACTCAATGTTGCATTTTCAGTGTTCTGATTGGTTCACTCAATCTTAGTTATCAGCTGTATACCAAATTGACTATATATGGAAACTGATAGTGCAGCATTACAATTAAGCTGAAAAATGGTTCTAAATAAATTTTAGCTGTAATTTTCAAGTATCAATAAGTTTGGAAACTCAAGAAATTTAATAAATTAAATAAAGAGAACTGAAAAATCAAAATATTAAAATGTCCCAAATAAGCTGTAAACTTTATACTGTTTGGTTACATGGTTAAAGAGACTTTTTATATTATTCACTTGAGCAAAGACATTTTTGCTACCCAATCAGTCATTTAATTGAATGGCTTAGAACATTTTGCAAAGATAAAAAATGATTGGATCATTAGTAACCAAGAACTCGACCTCATGAATACAAGAAAATAAGTCAACACTGACCAGTGTAACTTGAAATGCAGGCTGTTTCCAAGAGAATGAAACCAAAACATAACAGACTGAATACTGAACACACTGCTTGAAACAAATAACCTTCACAAATTTGGAAATAAAACACTGGAAAAAAAGATGAACAGTTACCTTGAGGTCATCAAGTTCCAGATCCTCTCGTGGCTTGCTCCACTCTTTAAGCAGTAAGGCTTCCATTCTCTTTTGCTCCTTCAGTTTTTCTCTTTCCTTTCAAAAATAAAAGTAGAAGAACATTTATTTTATTTCTATTAAAGCTTCTCAACTTGAAAACCTTCTTTATAGTTAACACTTAAATAAGTTGCTCTGACATACCCTGTCTCTTTCAACCTTTCTTTTAATTCTCTCTTCTTCTTTTCGTGCCTTCTCATTAGCTCTGTCAATTTCCTTCTGTTGTTTTCGTTTTTCTTTCTCTTCTTCTGTTGCTTTCTTCCGTTTTTCTTTCTCCTCATCCATTATTCTTTGTCTTTCCTCTGGAGTAAGCTTCCCTTTCTTGCGCTCTTTGTGCAGTTCAAACTGGTAAAAAATCGAAAGAAAAAAAAACATTCTGAAACACTTAATATATCTCCTGAATGCACATGGCAAAGTGCAAGGGCAAGAATTTACTCCTTCTTGCCCACAAATAAAAATAAATTAATAATGATCTTGCCTTCCCCACAGAACATCACATGTACATGCCTCAGTATGATGCCAATGAATATAACAACAAGATTACAGTAAATGGCAATGGTACCAGTGATATTGTGAGACAAATGAACTGTTTACAAGGGTTTTTCTATCTTTAAGAACTGTCCTTATTTGCTTAGTTTTGATTCACAATGTTTTGTAAGATTATTTGGCATGCACGAACATCCTGGCTTGTTTTGTACATGCAAGAACATCCTAAAGTACTACAACATAATAATTTGCTATTAGCTATTACACTTTGATTCTTCTCAAGTTTATACCTTCTTTCTTGGTATAAACTAGAGAAGAAACAACAGCTGGAGTTTCCTGGGATTTAAAAGTGGAGCAGCACTTCTAGTTTGTTGAAAAGAGTAGAAATTTCTATTGAGTAACAAGTACTAAATGAATTTCCCAGTATACCCCTTCTGAGAAGGAACTGGACCAAGAACAAAAGGCGAAAAATCTTAGACCCAGATGTTATTTGAACAAGCTGTCAATACTAATTTTCAAATCCATTGCCTGATTTAGTAATTATTACTTTTGACCTCACTTCCCCCTTCCTTTTTGGTTACTAGAAAATTAACTAACATATATATTGAAAAACCAGAAAAAATGGCCATAATCAAGTGCAGTATGCTACAAATTAAAATAAATACCTTCTCTTTTCTCTCCATTTCACTTTTCAATGATCCAGTTTCTTTCTCATCTGTCTTCTTTTTCCGTTTTTTCTTCGGCATGTCAGCTGGTTGCGTGGTAGATTCAGATCCATCCATTTTTCTTTTTCTTGATTTCTTTTTCACAGAAGTGGATTTTAACATCAACTCAACCTCTGGATCAAGGTCTCCCAAACCAAACTTCTTCCTGAATTGTCCCTTCAGAAAAAGATTTTGCATGTACTGATTACAAAAACAGTCAAACACAAAAACCTAAATGTTATCACAGGTACAAAGATGGACTATAACAACTAGTTTACATATTGAAGAAGAAATTATTGAACACAAAAAATGTCTGATGAAACAATTATAAAACAAAACAACTTCCATAATTATTATTAAACATTTTCTAAAATAATATGCATTTCTGAACAGGGCTCAAGTTTAATTTTGGTTTTGGCGTATTGGTGATACTGGGACTAAGTTTCTAGGTGCACTGCCAAAGCACAGCTTAGGATTCTGAAAGCAAGAAAAGCAAAGAAGTTTCATACATTTATTAACAGTTATGAATCAGTGATTAAGTGTTGTTTATATTGTTTTAATACTGTGTTTGATTCTTTCAGACTCTTACTGAATGTAGTAGTTTCAAACTGTGGTGCATTTTTTTGTTTGGGACCTGGTTTAAATCTGTATTTTTTCACTTGTAACACAGCTGTTTTGATGCAAGTCAGTGAATAAGGACAGTAAAAGTAATGAAGGGAGTAGCTACAAACCAGTAGCACTGAGCTTCAGCTGGCTTTTAGACACATGAGTGCAATCGTTCATGATTTTTCAGGTGCACAATCAAGATACCAAGTCGAATGTGCCACCAGTTGGTCATAAACTTTCAGCTCTGCTAGATACGCAACCTTAGTTCAGTTACATACTTCCAATTTTGGCACCTTCAATCTGATCAAATGAAATACCAACTCTGAAGAAAATATCATGGAATGACCACCATATCATTTCAGTTTTCCTAGAGTTCGAAGTGACTTACTTGCACTATCCAATAACCATCTTCAGACACTGGAGTACTTCGCATGCAGGTAGCTTTAAGGAACAACTTTAAGCGATCCCTTGTAACAACTCCTTTTTTACGACTACAACAGTTAAAACATTCATGTCATTCTACGTATTTAGATACCATTATCAAAGGAAGACACTCAGAGTAAACTAATAATTTTCTAGCAAAATTACGAAAGTCCTAAACACAACTTTTGAACTTTAGTTCTTTATCTCTCAATATTAACCAAATCTCAAGGACTCAGTCACTGGGTTGTTACTGGCTTAAAATAAGCAGAGTCTGAAGTCAAATATTGCAGTACAAAAATCTGAAAAGAACATTCACAATCACTAAACATTTCAAAGTACAGTTTAAGATTTTGATAACTTTGTGAGCATTCAATGAATCAAGCATCTCCATAGTATTCTGGTGTGTTACTTAGTTGTTTTGTTTGATCAACTCTCATTTTCTCCACTCAAAATTGTACTAATTTACCATTGATAAATTAAAAGTCTATTTAATCAAGTCATTATTACAATTACTTAAATATTTTGATTCACAAAAAATTCTAATTAAGCTTCTTTTAGACTATATCAACGCCTACCTCACTTGCTCTGCTGGAAGAATAATTATCTCATCTTTTTCTTTCTTTCCCTCCTTCTTTTTCAAAAACTTTATTGGTGTGACTTTAATTTCATAATGATACAGTTTAGCATCAGGCCACAATTCATCAGAATCTTTTTCATGAGTACCATTTACTGGGCATTTGAACACTTTTTGTTCTCCTTTGCTCTCTTCCTTGTCATCAATTACAATCACATCTTTTCGTATCGGTGACTTTATGTGTTTGGGAGAGCTTAATCTTTCTGATGAATCAGAATGCTTTCTGCTTTTGGGTGAAACAAGGTGATCTTCACTAACAGACTTTTTAGAGTTTGGGGTTGTCGGCTTTTGCTCAGATACACTTTTCTTCCTTGGTTTCTGGGGGCTTCCCTTTGAATGGGTGCTGCTTCCTTCTACTACCTTTTTTGATTTTGGAGACAGTAGTTTTTCTGAAGACTGACCAGGACTTTTTACCTTTGGTGACTTGGAATGTTCACCCACACCATTCTGAATGACATCATCTGGTTCAATTACTCTCAAAATGGTACCTTTTCTCCTAAAGTTTAAAAGAAACAAAATTTTAATCACAAAATTTTCAGCGTTTACCAAAATATAATAATTTTAACAAAAAAATCCACTTTTAACCCTTATGCCAAATGATGTATTGCTAAATTCTCCCCGACTAGAACCAATATTTTTTATGTTACCAGTTTAGGTCAATTTTACTTTTCATCTTTAATAGTTTGCTATGTTTGATCAATCAAAGGGTTAAAAGAGTAATAAAAATAAATTGTTTATAAAAATTTAATTCACCTTATTACAAATAAGATTTTAATTTATAAAATGCAGATCTATCTTTGTGTAGATAAAGTTAGTTATTGAGCATTTGCATGGAAGTATATATTAATTGGGACACTCGATGTAAAATGAGTTGACACCATGATACTAATATCAAAGATAACACCAATAATAAAAAAAATCATCGTTATCACCGACCAACTAACTTTTTGACTCTCTCAGTCAAACTTGTTTAACACTACTAGCACTTATTAGGAAGCTTTTTATCTTCATTTCCATCAACTACTATGGGAGCAGATGCAAAATTAAGTAAGAAGTAATTAACTGAAAAAGATTGCGATAACAAATTAATCATAAACAAAACATAATGATGATAACAACTGATAGTAATGACATTGATAGCATTTCAACTAATAACCCATAGTTATAAAAACTAGGTTGGTCAACGGCAGTGGATTGCAGAAAGGGGCTACATGTGATATTGTTAAACCACTGATCTGATTGGCTTAACTCTAAAATGGGCCGTATCCTATAATATTTCTTTCCAGTTCACTCACTCTAGCCTTTCTAGTTGAAACATTTCTGTTTGTAGATTTTAAAAAAAATTCCATGTGGGGAACATTGAAATCTGATAGCTTTCTTCGATTTTGTTTTGGAATTCTATGATTGGCTAAATTATTATTGTAGTACAAAAGAAATATTGCTTTAAAACAGTTTCACTGCTTTTTACTTTAATTTACTATGGTGTACACAGGTCGATGTGTTCTCAGTATGAAAATTTTAACATTCTGATGTGGGAAAAGTGAATTGCCAAGGTTGCCTAGTTCTTAAACTGGCCATTACTTAAAACAATATGGATGTAACAAAATTTATGGGCCTGGATAATTCTTGTGATCCAACTAAATATACATAAATATGTACATTTCCCTGTGTAACAACCTTTATACCTCGAATAATGGTAGAAATAGATAATAATAATATTACTGTCTATATATTTTTGTCTATTTATAAAAAAAAAATGGCCTTTTGAAAAAATTGTTAAATGTACTGATAAAAGATACCTCAAGTAAGAGTTTCCATGGCAACAAATCTTGCATAAATGCCGATTTGCAATTTGGCAATTGGTGAGCATTTACCCCCTGCCATATTTTTAAAGCATAATTGTGCTTTAAATTCAAAATGGCTGCCCCAATAACCAAGCTTTAAGAATGTCATCATTAGTTCAAATACTGGTGTTGAACATCCCCAGACCCCCTCCCCAATTAGAATTTGTACTCTTATCTCATTTGTTCCCAGTTACTTGAGAAGTATTAAAAATTTTAGCAGAGAGAAGCTTAACTCGACAAAATTCTTTAATGGCGGACTCAGGTGATGGCAGAAAACGCCATGGTCTGTCACACAGTCGTTTCGTAACACGGCTATGACAAAAGACGGGTATCACCCCATTCCCCTAAGAACTTGCTCTCACAAGTTCATTTAAAGTATTTTGTTCAGTTATCAAAAAACATACTTCTTTCCGTGATGCTGGAATTCGACAATTTCTCCTTCCTGGTAACGATCTCTCGTGTAGCCATACACCTCGTCGCATAAATTAACCAAGCGGCCACGATGGGTATGGTGAACTAGCGTCAAGACAGCACGCTGAATGGGTTCGGGCAGACTGAGACCCTCCGAAATTAATCCTTTTTCCGATTCCAACGCTTCTTGATACGTCAAACCAGACTTGCCAGTGAACTTGCAACTCCATACTAGACTACTACATAAAATTGTTCGCTTGAAAAACAACCTGAAAGCGGGAAAATGGCGTGGTTAGACAAGTGACCCATTCCGAAAAACTAGAAGAGTGAAGTAGATGAGAACCGGATGTGGAATACAGACCGGCGAAATGCAACTTACTCATAATCTCGGAATACTTCGTTTGTGTGACGACATACAAAGATTTCTTCATCTGGTTTGAGATCTTGCGGCGGTTTTTCCGGTGAAAATGGCTTTCGATGCAGCAAAGGCATGGTCAGTTTGATCAAGTCAGGTTCGTCAACCAAAATCTCCCAAACTCGATGCAAACTGGCGGGTAAACTTGTAAAACCTTCCCGCGACAAAAAAAATCGCTGCCAGGCTCTTTTGAGAAAATTTTTGTAAACATACACGATTCGGACAAGCGTTACTACGGAAAAAAACTGAAGTTACACATCAAAACTTCCCACAAATGGCTTCTGCACCTCAACTGAGCCTCATCACAAAGCCGAATCAGATCAATAGACTTCCTCCAGCCAACGGGTCCACTCTAATTGATAGGCAAGGAAGATTTAAGAGCGATTTTCTCCAAAAGTTTTCCACTTATCGCTGGAATATTTCCTGAAGTTATACTTGATTCGATGCACTATAGTTTCCTTTGATCAAGAAATTCATACCATTTTCAAAATTTTCAATATTTCCTTGTAAAGTTCGGAAACATTTCAAAAAAGTTTCAAAGCACATTTGAGTTTTGCGGGTGCAGGGGGCTGTCCTTAGCCAGAAAAACGCAACGTCATTGGCTACCTGTTATGTGATTGATGTATAACCGCCATTTTGTACCAAATTTGGAATGCACATGGTCGAATTTATGATCATGCAAAACCTCCTGTCAGCGGTTCAGGTCATTAGAAAAATATGTTCTGGAGATGGAAGATATTTAAACTTCAAGTTCATTCAAAAAGTCTAATCAGATTGAAGGCTTTTAATGAAAGGTTGGTGGGAGAGAAACACGATGCAGTGCAATACAATAACTTACTCTTAAGATAATTACAGGTGATAGATAAAAGGCTAAAGTTTTAACTTTTAAATTTTGAACAAAAAGTCAACATAAAGATGACAAAATAATATTAGCAAACTCCCATTTGCCCCATTTGAACTGATCGAGTAAAACTCTGGTTATAGCTGTCAGTAGAAGGAATAGCTTGAGAATTTTTGCGTATTTATATGCCAGAAAAGTACCTGATTCCTGTTAATAAGGTATAAAACAACGACCCGTTTTACGTGTAAATAAGCTTTTCATATTAAAACAAGAAACTACATTTTTTAGAAAAGTGATTTGTCAAATACTTTCTTAGTATGAGACTCGACCGATTTGCAGTGGCTCACTGTCACAGTCCCTGGACAATGGATAAAATCAACAAATTAGCTTTAATTTTTATTACCGAGGTGAAGTGAAATAAGTTTATCTCGATCAGCTTGGTTTGTTGATTCTTGCTACATATGCAGTGGTGGAGAAAAAGAGATCCTGAGTGAGTATAGAGTATTTGTTGAGGTATGAATATTTACAGGAAAGCGGAATGCCACGAATTGCTTTCTTATGTCAACCTTCGTCGTTCAAAATAAAATTCTTACAAATTCTTATCAGCCAAATAAAATGCACATATTTCTTTGATGTGACATCATAAGGCTTAAAACAGGTTACATCGCTGGTGCAGATATGGCATATATCTCAGTGACTGTACCTTTTGTATTTTTTTTTCAAAAAAACATTGACAATATGATAGGAAAAAATTTAGTATAGAAAAAATTTAGGGTGGTCACAGGGATAATTTTACTTGGTTATTAAGCTTTTTTTTCATTGTTTAAACAAATAAAATAAGAGTTACTTTTTCTCTGCAGGTATTTTTCTTGCTCGGCAGTGTACTCAATACCAAGCCAAACATTTCCTCTGTTTAGAAAAGCCAACAGTTCAAGATGGATCAGGCGACAGATCACTGTAAGCATAGAATGCTATCTTCTAATACAATTTCCTGCCACTCGTTTTGAGTTAAATAAACCATTGAAATCAGAAACTGGTACTAAAGATGTCTTCTTGATATTAGAAAAAAACTGAGATAGATTCAAGATAATAAGTCTCAAACAATAATAATTTATCAAAAAATATTTTGATAGCAAGACAGTGTGTAATCTGTTGCAGTAAAATAGTCAGCTAATCTAAAATCCTTTAAAGCTGAACTGACTTTGAAAGGGATTATGGCTAAATAATTCTGTTGCTTGAGTGATGCTCAAAGGTATTCTAAATATGGTAAAGGCATGTTCACACTAAAGACACCAGCACAAGGACTTCATTTGTGAAGCAAGAGCAAATGCAAGCACAAGGTGTGCACAAGGTCTAGAGAAAGGAAAATTTCCTTTTCTTACATCTCTGTTTGCATCTCTAATGGGAACATGCTTTAAACATCACACAAAGATACATGGCTTAATAGTCCTCATAATGCTCAAACAATTAGAACTGGCCTTAACACAAGATAACAGACCAACTTTGTTCTTGTATAAACGGTACAAGAACTGTTTGACTTGATCTCCAAATGGTAAGAGTGAACATAATTATGTATACATTTGTATGAAGACATTCTGAATATTCAAAGTAAAATGTTTTAAGATGTTTTACTAATATTGTTTAGTATTAAATTTGTTATATTTTATCAAGTTATAATCTTAAAAAACATATTTTTAGGATCTGTTTGTAAAGAAAGCAAACCAAGATTGTTACCGATGTAGAAGTGCGTACAAGCTGATTGAAATTGATGACAAGTTTAGGTTCCTGACCCCTGGAAAAGTTGTTGTAAGAAATTTCAGATTTATTATTAGTAACAGCTTGATTTAATCAATTACGAGAACCAAAAAATTACAGTGTAGTATGTTCAGAAATAGAGTCAGAAGAGAAATGTTAAAGATGATCTGATTGAGACTGCAAAAGCTGTGAGTTAGGAACACAAATTGTTTTGCAGTTTTTCTGTTAGTTTATCAACAATACGTGAGATAGCTTCTCTAGCTTGATTTATAGCTTTTTCAAGCGTGAAGGGGGTACAGTGGGGTCCCTGGCACAGTTCACACAAAACAAAAATAACCAATCACAGATCATGTTTTTTTTACTTCATGTCTCATTTTTTTTTAATCCAATGAGCATGGATCTTTAAAAATTTACCAAATATATGCTTCACTGGTAATAAAAATTCCCATCAACTGTCTCAAGAAGCCCCCTGTACACCCCTCGAAATTGCTATCTCTCTATAATTGTTTTAGTGAAAAGTTACATTTTAGGGCTGTTCTTTAAAACATTCCATTTTCTCAGAAATTGGCTTGCCAACTTAAAGCTATAATAATCTTGGGCTTGCCAAAAAAGGTGAGGCATTTCAAATGCCAAAAATAAATGCTGTGAACTTCAAAAGATGCATTGAAAGTTAAAGGTCCTTTTTTGATATACTATTCAACAAGAAACAGGAATTTTTTTTTGTCTTTGCTTTTGAACTTGACTGTGTAACATATAGTTTGCTCCAGTTGTAATTACTTAATATTAAATAATATGTATTTCATTTTCCAGGTTGACTGCGGAGCCAGTCCAGGTAAATGTAAAATATAAACTAGCCACCAAGCACTTTTTTCAGACCTTGCTTAAAATCCTAACTACATTATTAAGCTTACCCATATATATTTTTATCATCACAAATAATTTTGGCAAAAAAATATAAAATTTTAATAAAAAAAAGATGCAAAGAAAATTTGCTGTAGCATACAAAGAATTTTTTTTTTCACAGTTTAATCTACACAAAATATTTTTGAAGCCTGTACTACAACCTTTCTGGTCAGAAATTTTTTCTTCCAATTTGCACCAGTGCACTTGGTTGTATTGGACAAACCAGTTCAAGCATTGGCTTGGTGGTTCGTGAGTTAATTTCCCAACTAGCAGGACTGGAGTGCAGCTCTGATGTCTTTGTAAAGAAAAAAACATAATTTATTGTAAAGTGGGTAATAAAATTTGAGAAAGAATTAATATGTTTAGTACATTCATAAACTTATCATGTTTAAGGGCTAATGAATGTTCCCTCTAAGAAGAAGCCTACTGGACTGCACCTGTAACTATTTGCACTAAATCCTCATTGTCTTATTATAAAACAAGCGAATTTAGATCTAAAAATCATGTAGCAATCCTTAATAAGCAAACTATTATACAACCTGTTAGATCTTGTAAGCTCAATGTAATGCTTTTTTGCCATGTGAGAATTCTTGCCAGTTACCATTTACTAATTGTACCAGCTATTGTTTTAATGTATTATGAAACCTAATTGACATTTCAACCATTTGATATAAATTTATGTACATTTCCATAAACATAGTTGGCTAGCATCTTTAGATTTTTAAACTTTTAATTAACTCTATTTTTAAATTTTAACATGTTCTGTATCTGAAGAAGGCCAAAGGTTGAAATGTTATGAAAAAGGCAAGACAGCCAAACATTATCTCATACTCTGGCATATTAATAACGTCAAGGGCACAAAATTTTAGAGCTGTAGCAAGAGATTTCATTGTGCACAGAATTTTTACAGTTTACCTACTTTGTCTTCAGTATACTCCATTTATAGATTTTATTATTTTTGGCCCCAGGATCTTGGACTCAAGTTGCTGTTGAGAGAGTGCTTGTCCATAGACAAGGTATCCATCAAAACAATCTGAATAATATGAGAGGATTGTTACAATTGTTCTTATTTGTCCTCAATTCCCATTCATTCCCAATTTTAAAAGCATTTAATTTGTTGAAAAAATAATGTTTTGCACAAAACTGATATCTTTATCATGAAAAGCCATTAGACATGAAATGGACAACACAAGAAGTTTAATGTTTTCCACCAAGGTTGAGCTATGCCTCTTGAAATGTCTTGAAAGTTTGAATACTTCACAGTTCTGGATAGATATAATATGCTTGTTATTCCAGTGATTTGGCTTAATTTCAATAAAATTAGATATCGAGAATAATTTTGCACAATCAATCAAATGATAGAGTTATAGGCTCTCATGCTCTAAGTTAGTATTCTACCCTTGTATAATTATCATTGCTGTGTGCGAGCTGATTAGGTCTTGAAATGAGTATATATACAGCCAGTTCCAACCTCGATTTTTGGATTGGCTGACTAGCTAGCTCGCTGGCAAAAGATGATCTTGTAAACACACAGTTTATTGGTCAGTGGTAGCCACATGCTGTCAGAAGAAAAGCAAGTTTACAACTTGGGGGAATTTTGCAATAATGAAGAAAGAGAAGGTGAGGTTGTTTCAAACAATGTCAAACACTGATTTAACTGGTACTGAAAGTGCTCACCAAGTGGATCAAATTATTGGTTTTCGTTTTTCACTTCCTAAGACAGCTGCAGATAAGACTTATAAGTCACATATTGAGGCAATGAAACCAAACCAATTGCCTAATGAAGCTTCTAAGCTGAAAGACTCATAACAGCATGTTGTTTTTCTTTAGATGCATCGCTAAACAACAGTCACCTTTGCTAACAATTAGATAAGTGTTTAACATTGAATCTACCTCACTTTCGTCGCAAACTCCAGAAAGCCACTACAAACAAAAAGAAAGCAAAAATTTTCAGCTCGCAGTAACTCACTCTCGATTAGGAACAGCTAGTCTAAAGTTTATTTTTAAGTAGGTGCTGGCACGCGCATAAATTGATAATATCATATTAAGTACGACAGTTTCTGCTGTGTAAGTCAATGAATGGTTTGTGCTGCCTCACATGTTTTCAGTCCAATCCTTTTCATTTTAGATGCTGACTCTGTTGGGAAAGTGATCGCAGTAGACATACAAGGTAACTTTGCAATAATCCATAAAACTAGCAAACATTACTACTACCTTTTAACAAAGTACATGCATGTATAGTACTTAAAGATTTCTATTTTGTATAGTGTATTTATGTGTGAATTTTTGTCAGGCATTGCACCTATCATGGGAGCCCTTATTCTGGACAGATGTGATTTGACAGATGAAAAAACAAGAAAAAGGATTTCAGATGCTGTTCAACAGACAGGAGCTGATGTAGTTATGAGGTACACAAAATTCTGTAGAACAGCACAAACCAAGATGTTTGAAATTTTAGCAAAACTATCTTCAAAAACTGGAAATTAAAGTGACCGTTTGTTTCTCTTTTAGCGACATGGCTCCCAATGCAACTGGTAACCATGAAATGAACCACGAGAGAATCATGGTAAATAAATTCTCCATTTTTCATTGATTTTTGTATTTGTAAAGTTGTACAATGTTCAAGTCACTATCAAGCTTAATATTTTACTTTTTGGATCAAAAGTGTTGTCATCTGTGAACTCACAATTCGAAAAACCAAAGAAAATTTCCACATCTTAGTATGCTTTTTAATAAAAAAAAGATTGGAATATAAATTTTGACCGAGCAGGTCGGGGACTGGTAACCTGTCACGTTGCAGCAGTGAGTTATGTGGTTTTTGTTTAAAAAAATTCATTTCTGTTAAAAAATGTCTTAAAATTTTTATTTCAAACAGTTTCAAGGGAATAATTCATTGATTAAAGTTATAACAATGTAACTATTGTTGCCAGAATTGAATTTTTTGTGATAAAAAAATTTCCTCTGCTTCATGCCTTGTGTTACTTCATATGCCTCCTGCTACGTCATCATTGCACGTTTCAAGTCTAAAAAAATGTAGCAGGAACGGCGAGAAAAGGTTTTATTTTGGAAAATTACTATTATTAAAGGATTCTATTTTTCTTCTGGAACTTAAAAAAATAAGCTTTATAGGGACTTTTAGAGCAGAGAAGAAAACAATGGCAGTTTCCAGTTTTTTGTCTTGCTGCCTTTTTTCCCTTTGTGTGCATTTAACTTGTACATTTGATCAGTGGATGAAATTTATTCTTTAGGATCTGTGTGAAGTTGCTTTCAACCTCAGTAAAAAGATCTTATCCCCACATGGTGTGTTTCTGTGCAAGATTTGGGATGGAAGAGAAACGCAAAGTTAGTGACTACGCTCAGCTGGTGAAAGTGATTTTTTAGCAAATTATAATAATACTTGTACTTAATAGTATTGCAATTTGTTTTTTGCAGACTTTGTTCGAGAACTTCAAGAATGCTTTCAAACTGTCAGGAAGTGCAAGCCCCTGTCTAGTAGAAAAGAATCGGCCGAGCTGTACTTGGTAGCCGAGAATTACAGAGACGCATCGTTCATGGAGGGACGGCGTTAGAGTACGTTAGACTGGGGACTTAGACTTGTGTATCCTGCCGGTCTAGGAAAGAAAGCAATATGAAAAGGCAGAAGTTCAAATCCGGAAGAAAAACTCTAATTTAATAGTGCAATACAAATCATGGGGCTCCACCCATATGAAAGATCACGAACTGTGGCCAGCCCTGTCTAGCCTGCGTATCAAAAGGGAGCTTTTATGCTTGCTATCAGCCTTGCCCTGCCAAGTTGTTAGGGAGCTTAAACTTAAAGGGATTTTTATCTTCTTGTCATTTTGATGAAGCCTTCCACAAGACAAGGCGAAAGAGAAGGCGAAACGTAAATGTATATTTTATAAACTATAATGCGTGAAAAAAAACTTTTTTATAAATGTTGTCTTTTTTATCAAGCTTAAAGGGATTTTACGCAACAAGGACAGCAACACCGAAGACGACGACAAAAATAATAAAGAATAAAATAGTTACACGTTGAAATGCACCGTGCTGGCCAACTGCCCGCCGTCGTCTTGAGAATCACATCTTGAAAAGCTTATTGTTGAAGTTCTTGCTACCAAGAGAATGAGCTAAAGAAAGGCTTTTTTCAATCTTTATTTACCTTTAGGAAGGAAACTTTGGTCATTTTCTTTTCACAAAACGTATTTTGAAAAAAAGAGAAAACAACGAGTTATGTGTGATCAAAATGGTCGAACCAGAAGTGTGTTGGTTGTAAGCAGTCGTCGTCCATCAGGAGACGAAGATGACAACACCGACGACAAAGGCTTAAAAACACACTTCTTGTTTGCCTATTTCGATCACGTATATCTA
>JAOBRD021053657.1:0-11477 GCA_027575215.2 Hydrozoanthus sils | reverse complement strand
CAGTTTGGCTGAAAGATCTTAATTGATCCTGCGACAACTCAAGGCATTTCGTAACGGTTCTTGCATTACAGTTTACAAATGCCCTTATGTAGTTAGTCTTGGAAACAAACGGAGCTCAAAGATTTTATATGTTTGTTTAAACTGCGCATAGATTTGTAATGAAGGGATTCCCTTAAAGTCTATTTCTGAATTTCACCAGCTCTACGAGCGCCATACTAATTACTCGTTATATGCTATCTAAAAGTTCCTAAAACTAAAAAAACCAAACACAAAACCTTAACTCAGTCTTAATTCAGTTGGTTATGGGTAGTAGGAAAATGTCTGAAACATAAAAAAGAATAAAGAGTAAAAACTTAATCGAGTCGGAAGAATAAGTCTATCATCCGGAAAAAAATTGTTAGCAGCGTTGAAAGATTGTGGTCTTCTTTGAAACCGTATCATGAAATACTTTTGGAACTCATGTTAGTGTTCTCTAAAAGTTTTATATTGAAAAGGAATAAAGAGTAACTGACAAAACTAAGCTGTTTGTACTTTAGGCAATTGTTAGACCTATGTACAACCTTTAGGGTCGTTTTCGAAAAACAAAATTTCAACAGAATCAAGGTTAATAATACCCTATTATTATATTTACTAGGTACTATAATGTGTTTACTTTTCACTTTTTTCTTTTTAAAATGTCTTTTCTTCGTTTTAAATTCAGAAGGGGAAGCAAAAGAATCTAATGTGATGAGAGAGAGAAAAAGTCATCGTAAACTCGGCCAAGGGAACTAGTTTTGCTTCTTTGAAAAGCCACTCAAAGTGATTCAAATCAATGCGATCGAAACCGTGAATAGGTATTTGATGGAAATTGAATGTTAAGTCAAAAGCAAGATACTTTAGACAAGAACTAAGGACAATAGAGAATTTAAATTCTATAATCGAAATCGAAGTTTCCAGGTAAGGCTAAACAAAACAAAAACTTTGGTTACGGTCACGTGGTAAACAGTTACCAATTGTTATGTTGCCGATCAAGGCAAATATACACGTACCCCGGCCCCATTACCAAATTCCCTCCTTACCAAATAACTTAAACCTCTTGCTTCGCTTCACCTTGTTCGTTTGTTGCAAAATCAAAAATAAAAGATAAATTGTATGAACAGTTATAATGGTCGACCGCCAAGAACCAATTGACTGCTGTTCCAACTTCAAATTAAACGGGGATCGCGAGGAGTATAACTAGAGAGCTTCTATTTCATACAAAAAGAAAAAGAAAAGCACATGAGATTTGTGTATGTATGTACAAGACAAATAGCTTCTAAATCATTCTATAAACTATGTTTTCTTACAATAACACTTGCATTTTATGTTTCTTAATATTCTACTCTTTGGAACAGAAAGCAACAAAAACATATGATTCCCAGTCCCTGTTGTATCGATAAATTCTCCCAACTAGAGTGGTTAATCCTTTCAGTCCCAGTTGTATCGGTAATTTTTCACAACTAGGATGGATAACCGTTCAGCCCCAGCTGTATTGCTAAATCCTCCCATCTAGAGTGGTTATCGCAATGTACCTTGGCAAGGCTTTAAAGGGATAACTTACAACTGTAGAAATATTGATTCAAGCGAGCTAGCTGCCTTCTCTGAGCCGTGAGCGTCCTTGAGGCCAAGAAAAAGCCTCAAAATTGACATTTTGAAACCGGCATTACGAAAGTTGGTACACTTCGAAGGTCGAACCGGTTGAAATGCCACCGAACGAGTTAGCGAAATAGGGCAAAAATAGGCATTTCAAGGCGAATGTTTCTCAACTGTTCGGGTCGATATGGATAAGCTAGATTTTGCATTGAACTCATCTAATACTGGATTACAACTTAAACGAGTCGTAAAATATGGGCCAGCATCAAATGAATTTTTTACAGATTTTTGTCTTTCTAGCACTCGCGTCGCATTTGACATACTCACCTCGCTATATTCTTTTTGTGCTCTCCGCCATTCTCTCCTTTTTATGTTTCCTTACCCCAATAAAAACCCTTTGGGTATGTCTGTAACTGTCTTTGTCGAAGTTACTTGTTTTATACCGTTGATCGAGATCCCTTGTACACCAAAGACGATATAAAACTGCAGTATGGTGGCAAGTGAAGCGATTCTTCTTGAGATGTCTGGACAAAGTCGATTTCTTTAAGGCCTGAAATAAGACTACAGAGTGTCCTTCACATCTGGGATCGCGGCTTTAATGTTGTTATTAGCTATTAAACTTTTACTGAAATAAATGCTGCAGTAATTGATAGAACGTGTCCTGCCGTCTTGTTAGCACTAAGGTTCGGCAATCTGGCAGAATCACATTTTTAACGGTGGACTGGGAAGACATTTTTCTCAGCACCGTGTCCAGGTTCTTTTAAATGTCAATTAATATTTAGACTGAATTACACATACAGGTCTATATTTCCTATATTTCAAAGTTGCCTTTAGTTTTTAGCATCCCACACATCTGTGTTAGCCCCGCTGCCAATTTATAGTGACATCGCTTCCCTTTTATTTATTTACAGCTTCAATTACTAACTCTTTGCTTAGGATAGAAACAAAATCAAGATGAAATTTCCATCGGCAATTAGGTGTATCGGTTTTAATTTTGTAAGCCCAAGCCGGAATTTATGTTGGTGGTTTTTGTTGTTTTGTTAGTAAACATAAGTCTGACAAATTACTGGTGCCTTCCATCCCTTTAGTAACGTACCTCCCGTTCGCACTTTTATCGATACATAAGGAAAGGCAAATGAAAATGGAACGTAACCGAATAGATTATTGCTACACGATCGACTGTTTCATTCTTGTTAATTGGTGATAGCCATGCTTGTACATAGCTATAGAGTCATTTAGAGGTCTATAAAACGTAAGTCTTTCCAGTCGTTGAGGGGAGTATACTACGTGCTACAATTTTTTTGCCTTAAATATGATTCGGCGGAAGAAGCTCTGAAGAATTTTGACGTGTTATTTGACAGCGGAACACAACTAGAGCTAAATCTGTTCCACTTGAATACAGGGCTGTATAACACATCGTTTCTATGCAATGTTTTTATTAAACTTAGGAGCCTGGTGTTCTCTTTTTGCTTTCCGTCGGACCATTTTTAAAAACATTTTGACGTTTGACAGGTTTTGTATTTTCGACCAATCATTTCATTTGCTATCTTCTAACAAATGTTCTGAATGGCTTAATTTTGCATACATTGTGGGAGTACTAATGCACGCTAACGTGATTTCTTTATTGAAAAAATAAAGTTTGTTTTAAATATTTCTCGCCAGAAAGCCACATGAATGTGTAAGGAAATTCTGAGTTCTTTATAATAAAACAAATAAGGGAGCTTTGACTGTGGTCCGTTGAAAGCACGCGGGAAGTGGCTTAAGTGCGAAAGAAGTGTAAAGGGAAACACGATCCCCAGGCTCTTCTTGAGTGCTTTACAGTAGTACAGAACATTTTCAAGGCTTCTTGTGTCGCGAGAATGAAAATATTGAACTGGATATTTTAAAAGGAGTGTTTCAAGAGTGAAAAAGAGAACAAAGAAGCTTGGTTATTTCAGATAAAGAAATTAAGAAATCAAATAAATTGTCGACAAATTTAGAATCACTGCAAGTTAAGTTTTAGATCAAGGCGGCTTCAGAAATGATCGAAAGTTTATTCTTACGAACTTCAAGGTTTTTCAAGAGCCAGTCTAGGCTTCCTTAAGTGATCCAAGCTTAATACCTAAAGGGCTACTCAAACCAGGGAAATCATGCAACATAGGGAGAAAACTTTCTTAACAGCCAGTCGGGTTAGAGCCAAAGTCTGGGAGGCATCAATTGTTATTGTCACAGTGGTATAGTTACAGAACTCGTGCTACACGTAAATCTTAGAGAACCTGGCAGAATTCCAGTGAAAGAATTCCAATTTGATTGTACAAAGAAAAAGTGTCTAACTGAATGATTCGTATTGTTAAAATAAGTAATAAAAAACCCTCAAAAGTCAGTTGTTCTCTTCTAATTTTTGGGCACATGCTTTCAAAACTCTATGATATCAATAGTTGAACATTTTCTTCAGTTTTCGCTTCTATAGCATCTTTTACGTCTCTCTAGTTTCGTATGTGATCTAGATCTGTGAAACTACAAACCAAATAGATTTCCAAATTTGCTATCTATTATTTTGTATGGTGATAAATTAAGGGTGTGTTGAGATCGTACGGATGTGGATCAATTAATGATCCGAGATCACTGAGATCATAGCGTCTATAAAAAAAAAACACTATAAATCTTTAACCGAACCGGGTTTGTCGTTTTCGATTTTTGTTGCGCCTTGATCCGAGAGATCTTTTATCAATAACCCAAACCCGGGTTATCCAAAAGGAACTCCCCCTTTACCTAAACCTTTCTTTAATTTTAGAATAAGCCATGGTACCAATGTTCAAAGGAATATTAAAAGAGCTGTTGCTAGCTCTTGTATTTGTTAGGTTAGTTGGCACCCAAGGTTGTCCATAGTGCATAGTTTGTATAGTTCAACATATAAGGTGTGTGCTGATTGGTTAAATACCGCGCGTAATTTTTTGGGAATACCCACAGTTTTGTTAAAAGCAGTATGCTAATTGGATGTGGATTTCGTGAGAACTATCGTTTAAGCAAACATGAAATGAAATTCAGTTTAATTGTATCTTTCCCCACAAATAATCGTTGCAGGTCCGCCACAAGACCAGAACAGCGTTTCCTCTAGCTAATTCTTGACGGATGCTTAGGGAGGTTTCTTTAAACAACTCTTCAGTAAAATTTGTTGCCATTCATCATGCATCACGACGTGTAAATACTATGAGCCAGTGGTTTATTTTTTTCCTTCGGTTTTTTGCTAAATTGTTATTTTTAAAATTAACCAAACCAGCTTTCAGTTTTAGATTGTCCTTGGTTTGAAATAATAACGACAATTCCTTTTCAGAAATAAAACTCAGTACTTACTTAATTGGAATTTATGACTTTTTGCCGTTCGACGTTTGTTTGCTGATCGATTGTCATGTCGCTTCGTGTTAATCAGAGCTAGACAGAGGCAAATTCATCGTCTTGTAATTTGCAATTAATCAGCTGAGTTGTTACTATCTGACACATGACTATCCTAAACCTGTACGCAGTACTAGTTTTTCCCTTACTGTTTGTTACCTTAGGTTTTCTCAAAAAGTCTAATTGCTTCTTATTCGAACCCTATCGAAATAGAACTATTAAAAACTAGCAACGAACTAGTAATCAGATAATAAAATCCATACTAGCTTTTTTATTAGCTGATACAAGACTATCTGAACCTATACGCAGTACTAGTTTTTCCCTTACTTACATTTAGGTTTTTCCAAAATGTTTAGTTGATTCCTATCCGAACCCTAATATCTAAAATGTAGTTGACATTGCATTAACCCGAGTTTTTCGAGCAGAATTTGAGATAGTAAGGAACTAGAAAAAAAAACTAGCATTTAACTAGTAATTCATATACTAAGAACTGTACTAATTTTTTACTATCCGACACAAGACTATCTGAATTAAATCCATCTGCCATGGAAAAATGCAACCTCGCAGCTTCCTTTCTGAATTCTATTTGAAGTGAATCGGCAAATTGCAGATAGTAAATAACCAGAAAAGAGCTAGCTATTTAAAACTAGTTATATACTAAAGTTATACTAGTTTTTTTTTCATTATCTGACACAGAGATAACAGCAACTTTAACCAGGAGCAAGTATTCCCCATTTGCTCATAGTGTTTTGATTAACCAACATTGCCTATAAACTAAGTACTCTATTTGCTAGATTTTGGGTGCTCATCATAATTAACTGGTAGTTAGATGAATAAACACTAATTAAAATACATAGTATAACAATGTTTTTGCAGGAAAATGAGTACAAAAACACAAATTTTGACACAAAATAGGACCTATAATCATATGTTTTTTAATTGCATTAATCTTCAAGGACTAACTGTATGGAAACCAGAAATGACAATATATCTTTTTTGTAACCTTAACAACTTGATGTAACAAAAATAGGTATTTTATAACAATTTTGACACTTCTTTTTCAAAATTATTTGATATCTTACTTGCAAATTAAAGCTACGTTTGTATAATATAATATTGCACAGTGTGCAGACTTAAAGTAGAATTTAATTCATATTGTCAGTTCATACCAACATATTGTACATAACATTACTTTGTAAATACAATATTACTTCTTAAATACAATATTAATATAAATAAAACAGCTTAGATGTAAAATATATACAAAAAGAAACTTCAAAAATGCAAACTTCAAAAGTACAGGCTCTTAACAATAAAACTCTTCTGAGACCATCAGATAAATAACTTAACTAATTCCTTAGAATTAATCATTGCATTGCTTTTGTGGCACTTATTTCAAAAAAGTGTAATACACTGAGAGATACACTGTACCACAGAAATGAGAAATAGGTTATAATGATCAGACATATAAAGTGTATGCCCAGCAATACATACATTTGTCATGTAGAATTCAACTAAAGGAATATTTAATACCCAAAATACTCGTTTCTTGCAGTTTCACTGATTTTTTTATGTGAATATAAGCCTTGGCATTTTATCAAGTACAACGCTTTTAAACCAATCAAGTATTTATGATAAGCATCAAAGTTTAGTAGAAAACTTGTAGTAAATAGCCCGATTTGCATTATTAGGTCAAGTTTTATATTTTAGTTCTCAGCTTGACAGCTGTACCATTGTCCGCACTCCTCATCTACACCTAGTGGATTATTAGCCATGTCCTGCTGGCTGGTTGCTGAAAATTGCAATTTAGCTAACTGTATGTACTCACAATCTGAGGCGCCCCTCCCCAAACCCACCCCTTTGTAATTAAAGCAAACACCACCAAAATGATTGGTTTAAAATGAAATAACGGCGCCGGCTGTTAACTTGAATAAATATGTACAGCAACCATGTACCAATTCAGGATAGTGCATGTACTGTAACAGCACCATCTTTAATAAATCCTACATACTGATATTGATTACAACAACTCATAAATATAATTAACTAAGTATCAAAAGAAATTTGCTCAGTACGAAAATAATTAAGTTTAAATTTGAGAAAGAATCTGCTAGCTGGACATTTGCGCTTTAAAAAAAAATCATTTAAAAATATTGAATTTAGCAACTCCATTTTCCTTTCAGTCAAACTACTGTAAGTAATAATTTTATCTGTGAAAATACAAACTAAAAAGGTACCTATTCGTTGGACTTTTATAAATTAAATCTAACTTTTCATGCTCAAGGCAATTAATTTTTCCCCAAAGAACGTAGCTTGACCTTTTAGGGGCAATTTTCTGATTGAACTGTGTCTTTTAAAAGGGTTACTAAATGATTTTTGATCTTCGTCAATGAACATTTTTCTTCCTTACTGACATTTTTGTGGTATTAAATTTGTTAGGATGCTTTAATAATTAATTGCTTGCATTTGCTTCCTTTAGAACAAATACTGAATAAATGATAGTCTCTAGAAGAGGTTTTCAAAAGCTACATATACAGTACACAATCATACTGAAGATAATTAAAAAGTGAAGAACGAGGTAGGGGCTTTGTAAACAACTTTTGAGGTAAGATCTTTCCTTAATTTTATCAGATGAATTACATTTAATAATAATTGACCAAGAAGTAAGTTTTTACTGAATATTAGATATTTGTACTTACCACAGACTCTTGAAAGATATCTGTATCCGAAATTTATCACAAATACCTTTCAGATAGAAAAATATTTACAATAACTAGAAAAAAGATAGGGCAAGATAGTGTTCAGATAGGAAAAAAAAGATAAGAAAGAGATATATTTGCTACCGTGATTTTAGTTTATTCAAAAGAAGAGTAACGTGGTCGAGTTTTCTTGCTATGGTTACAATTCTGCACACGAAATTTTATACTTAATGCAGTCTTTAGGATTGGTGGCTCACATGATTGACCATACAGACGGACAATATGTATAGTTATAGAGATATCAATTATAACATAAAAATGCAAAATCCTTAAAATATTTTACTTCAGGCATCTTAGATTGATCGGTTGACATTTTAGGGTAAATTTTAAAGTTTTTTTATAATTTCTGTTATAAATTAATTAATTATAGATATATTGGTTTTACTGATGTAAATAGTTTCTGAAAAACCCGGTGTAGGAGAACTCTTTTAAAGCATCACTAACATAAGACTCCTGGTTGCACTCCTGTGGTGTACGGGACAGATCGTTCAAATAGGTGCGAAAGAGTAGGAACGATGAGATAGCACCTTGAGGGACTCCATGGGTTAATGGCAGAGGGTCTGATAGAGTGGAGTTTATCTGGAGTGTAAACGACCTGTCAAATAGCTTATGTACCAGTTCACAGCTTGCGGTGATGCTCCAACAGCGCACAGTTTAGAGCGCAATCTGTTATGGTTGAAACTGTCAAAAGCTTTATATAGATAGGTGTAGCAGCATCATGGCCGTTAGCTTCTTTTTATCCATTGGGTCCAAGATTTGGTCAGTCATTAAAATATCTATGATTTTTGTCAAGTGATGTTTTCTATTTCCACTTTGACGAGGAGATAATCTGTTGTTATTAAAGAGGTACGAGCTAAACATTTCAAGAGCAATCCTTTCGCATATCTTGGAAGCTACGAGAAGACAGTGGTCGGTTGTTTGAGGCCACTTTCGTGGTAACCTTCTTTCAGCAAGGGAATAACTTCCGTTGATTTCGATGAAGTAGGAAAAGTAGAGATGGGAAGAGAATAATTCATTACTTCTGTTTAGAAGACCGAGAATCACGGGAAGCCGGTCTCTAAAAATCTCATGTAGTATCTATTTTGCCTAGGGAAGTGGGGACTTAATCATTCGCGAAAACTGGCAGGTGATTGCTGATAGGAAAATTAATCACGCCGCTTTCGCATACTAATCACAGTTTAGAACGTCTAAAATTGCAATCGGTTTGTTGAGCCTAGTGCTTCCATGTAAGTAGTCTTCAATATTTCCTACACGTCACTGAAAGGCAGTCTTCAGGTCGATAAGTTGTGCATAACACAAGCGATTTATTTTTCCTGCTTTGAATGCTGATCCGAGTTGGTGAAATTTTTTCTCAGAGATACCGATGAAAGGTCGTTTAAATCTCTGCCTCTGAGTTCATTGCGCAAACTGAAACATAAATTCCGCCTCCTCTTTAGTGCCTCCAATCTTGTGTGAAGAGCTTGTCGCCATTTAGTTTCACCTCCTGGGATGTAATGTGTCTGTGTTTAACCAAGATTCTGGAATAGCTATGATGTCAAAATTTCCACTGTTGCTCAATTCTTTCAGAAGGATATTGAGGTCGGGGTTTGGAAGCGAGCGACGATTCAGATGACATATTTTAAAGCCTCGAGTTTGTTTGATCTGATCCGAATCTTATGATCTGTGGAGAAGCTGCATGAAGGGAAAATTTTGTTTTTGTTTGAACGCTCCAGTGATTTGAGATTACGTAAACTAGCACCAGCCTAGTTGAGTTTAAAAAAAGGACGTGTTTTAATACGAATTGACTGAGAGTTCCAGCAGCAAAAAGAAACGGCTTGTGTTTCCAGGAGCAATTCCTTCTACTTTCGGAGAGTTTCAAGAAAGGTATTTTGGATTCGCCGGTTTCAGTGACTACCAAGGAAAATCAAAAAAGAGCCAAAATACGGGACTTTCAACGTACAAGAATGAATATCGCATAAATGCGCCTGCTATTATCAGTGGACAGCGGCTTGCTGTGAGTATAAAGAATTCAACAAAAAGACACGACATTGGGATCAAAAGTATATGTCAACGGCTCTTTGGGCAAAGAACAAGCCTTTTGACCAGCCCATAACAACTGTAGCAGTCTCGAAACTCTTCAAGTCCATTTGCAGCGGAACAAGAGTCCACAGGCAATGCATGCCATTAAACTTTTTCCCCGCATGATACAATATTATCAAAGTGTGATAGGTTTTCCTTACACATAAACATAAAGTGTCTGCGAATATGTTTAAACTGACATGAATAAATATCGGTTGTCATATTGTCTTATTGAAATCCAGAACAACGAAGAATTGTTGTGTGTGTAAGGGGTCGAACTCGACAACTTAAACAAATATAATCATCAGCATCACGTTAGTTGTTTTAGTTTAAAAATATTGTAAACAGAAGTAAAATGGATAGTTAGAAACGCTGTAAGATAATTGTGGTACTCAGCGCGGAATATTCATGAACGCCGACTGGCTTGTTTAGTATAGGTAAGGCGCCAGTCACTCGTGTAGGAGGCCAGGGTTCGGTTTCAGGTACCGATCCTTCACTCAGGGTCTTCGAATAACTGATAAGAAGATATTTCCTTTCATCTAACTGGCTCCAAACGGTTAGACCTTCTTGGTTTCTCGGTTAAGGACGTTAAACTGTAGGCGCAGTCTCTCGATCTTCTATCTTTGGACTTAAACACTTGTCGATCGAAAAAGAGGGTTATTCCAGTGTCGTGGCCTGTCACCCGATATCTGAGGACCACGGGGTAGGTGTGTTGTATTGAATTTTTGGCATTCAACTGTATTGTATTATATTTTTTGTTTTGTATTGTATTGTATTGTGTTGTGTTGTGCTGTGTTGTGTTGTGTTGTTTTGTATTTTATTTTATTGCATTGTATTGCATTGCATTGCATTGCATCTAAGGTTAAAATATGTTCTTTGTGTTGTGCCTTTTTTTCGCACACGTGTTCTGCCTAAAGCTAAAATACTCACAAAACCTTAGTTTAGCCTTGGTTTAAGCGGTGAGGACCATACAATATGTAAAAAACTCGGCTTTTCGTGTTTCAAAAACTTTTTCAGATTTGCACACAACAAAACCGTTTCTGAAGAAACTTACCAACGAATCAATACAAAATCTGTTCATTGAAAACATTACCTCCGCGTAAATTAGGCCTAGGTATAAATTAAGTTGCAAACTGGGGTTTTTGTTCTGAGACTACTAACAATATAGTTATAAGTTTGCTATATATTGATAATTTGTTATACCTATTTTATTTATGCTATAGCACAAGCATCGTGATGGGTTGCACATGCGCAATCAAGCAGGCGTCAACAATATGGAGATGTTAGTTATTCCCAACATCTCTTGCATTAGGACTTGTCGCCAGAGTTAATTTATATTCGTTCAAAAGTTGAGAGTGTAAGTAATTCATGACGAAAGTAAGCACATCATCCTTCTACACACAGGATCCTCAGTTACGTAGCAGCTAAATGTACCAACCTGTTTCATCAACGTATAAGTCAAATTTTACATTCCTCACGTTTATCTCTTTTACGGAAGGTATGTTTTTTTCAATTCAAATTTATCAAACTTTCTTTTTCTCCTTCTTTCTTTCTTTCTTTCTTTTATCTGTTTCTTACGTACGTACTTACTTTCTTTCTTTCTCTCTCTCTTTCTTTCTTTCTTTCTTTCTTTCTTTCTTTCTTTCTTTCTTTCTTTCTTTCTTTCTTTCTTTCTTT
>JAOBRD021053550.1:0-11478 GCA_027575215.2 Hydrozoanthus sils | reverse complement strand
GCCTGAATGTTTCCCCAAAGTCTATTTTTATCTTCTGTAAGTGCAGATAAAACAAACGACAACTCCTCGATGAGTAATTTCTGTAACTTGTGGCCACAATCCAATAAAATCGAGTCCCATGAATTTAAAAAATCCGAAGAAATATATCCTTTTTGGCAATCTTCTTGCCAATTATACCTTGAATTATATATATATCTATTCAAGCGAGGCCTTACCACTGGAACAGGGTATAATTCAAGTTTCGCTGATCAATAGCATCAATAAAAGAACCCCATAAACCCATACGAAGGAAAGAGAAAAAATCTCTGTTCTCGGCGGGATTCAAACCCACGACAGATCAACAAAACTTGAATTATACAGATTTGGGGCATTGTGACTTTGGGTGACATGACTACAGATTTGGGGCGACATGACCTTTGGGCAACATGACTACAGATTTTAGGCAACATGCCCCTTGGGCGAGGTGACTTGTATTCGAGGTGAACATCCTGATTCCTGGTTTGGAGAGTTTACCAAGGAAAGGCAGAACAGTAACAGATCTTGAAACCAATTATTGGCTGCTGTGGTACCTTTAGAAATAGACAATTTGTTAATTTATGCATTTTTGTAAGATTTTGTTTTATTTATGTAGGAACTTTTAAAGAAATGGGAGAAGCTTTCTACACAAGTTGAAGGTGTTTTTGAGAAGTGCAAACAGGAAAAAATGAAAAAGACAAAGTTGGATGTTTCTGAGGAGTCTCTATTAAAGAAAGGTAAAATTTATATATTATATGATTTTTGACAATGTATATCCAAGGTATGTAAAGCTTATTTAAAATTATCCCAACCTTCTCATTGTAAAATTCTTTGAACTTTTAAGATAATTTTTTGCCACAGATAACATTCCTGCTGCAGATCCTAAACTTGTCCAAGTTACAGCCAATAAAGCAGAGGTTAGTTGACTGTTACATAAATTTTTATCAAGACAAGTGTAACTCCTTTGAGAAAAAATGAATGATTGTCCAGATAGCATATAAAATAAGTAATTGTAGTTACTCATTTACATGTCTAGTCTATGAAAAGAATACATCATTTCACTTAATAAATGCTTAGTTTTTTTTCCTTTAGGGCAAGATTGTCAAACACTTCCAGGTTCAAGATTACAAAACCTTTTGACAATAAAAAGAAAACTCTCTCAAAAGCCACCAAATCATGACAGTTTTTAAGATGTGAAATTGTAATTCAAATGTTTAATATCCACCTTTTTGATTTAAATTAATATGCTTAATTTGCTTTCTATTATATCTACTAATTTGTCTCAATGTAGTTGTTCTAATATTCTTTTTAGATTGACCGAAGAATTTCAGCTTTCGTCCAAAGAAAACAAGCTGATGTGAATTTGCTGAACAGGAGAGAATTCTGTAGTTTTGTAGACACCAGTGATGAAAATGGTAAAGCTCCTTGTGTCTAAGATAAATGGACTACTGCACCCTAGCTGATCCAGTGTCATTACCATAGCTTAATCCAAAGAGGTGTGGAGGAGGAAGGGAGGGGTGGTTCAAATTAAAATTTTTTATAAAACAAAGAAGTTTACCCAAAACCAATAGCTCTTTTTGTCAAAACCAAAACCAAATACTAATGGAGGAAAAACCACAAACTGCAAAGGACAATAAAGCCAAAAAAACATAGCAATTTTGGCACAAAAACTAAAAAATGATCTAAGAAAATGTAAAAGTTTTGTCAAACCAGTGTGCTTTCATGTTGGGTCAGTGTTTTTTCAACATAGATCTAAACTCTCCTTACACCAATATCATAAAAACAAGTTCAGTACAAGTACGAAGAGTGTACAAAGTTTGATCATCCATCAGAAACATTACAAATTCACCTAAACTACTTATTAAATATAGAATTGTTTTAGAAATAAGATGTAAGAATTAATAGATTGACATTGGGCACAAATGACCTGCAGTGTGGAGCTCACCTGGGAGGGGAGGGGGAGGAGTACTCTGTTAGTGCTGAGGTAAGGACTGTGTGCTGTCCTAAGCTCACAACCCTGACCCTATCCCAGACCCACGAGGGAGGGGGTGTACTTCAGGATTCAAAGGGTAGGGATGACAGTTGGAATTTAAGTCCCCAAAATACCCTAAAAAATATTACCAAATGAAAGCAGAAAATTTTCCCAGGGTATAGCTAGCGGGTCGGCCATAAGTTCCCTCGTGTTGCGCTGGACATGATATTCATGCAGTGAATAAAGGTGCACAGACATTCACCAGAGGACTTTTGTCTTAACTCAGTACACACATTTGCTAAAACACGGGACTACAAACAGTCCAATAGCTTGGGTTTTTTTCAACCCTAGAAAATACCAGGCTTTTGGTTTAACACAGGATTTCTTTTAAAAACCCCTAAAATTACCGGACTGGCAATTTTGATCCCTAAAAAATAAGACAGTCATATCCATCACTGCAATATTGGGAGTATCTCCCCCAGGTCCCAGACCTATGAATGTTTAAAAGTTATACCCTACCCCACAGCTTTAAGTCAAAAACCACACTCTACCAAAATTAAAGACTGAAAATGATTCCCTAACCCAATCAAAATTAGATACCCTATCTATCTAGGCAAGTTTCAGCTTATGTAATTGTTTACATTGTTTCATTAGCATACAACTTAAGTCATAGAAACATTAGAGATAAACAACAACTGACTTTAAAACTTTAGAATGTTCATCAGAATTAATAAATGACTGAACTTTTGGTTCAAAGAAGAAATTAGCACTCAAAAAAATGCAAAACAGCTGGAGGCAAGAATGGAAATGAGCCATACATTCTTTGTAAAATTTCAAATTTTAAAAAACATATCTCAGAAAGATTACTCAGAATATCAGTCTCAGATTTTTCAAGAAAGCTTCTTCTGCAAACACATTTCATTATTCAGAAGTTTTGTTTCTGTAGCTGAATTAGAAAGAAAAGTGTATATGCTAATGAGACAAAAAATGTAAACAAAAACTGGCCTATTGCAGACTATTGGCAAATATGATGCTTTATCCCAAACTGCCAGAGCTAGAAAACCACACCTAATACTAAGGGCAGCATCAAACCCATCATGAAGGAGTACCCCTCACCCTCTCTGGGCCAGGGTGCAGAGTATGCGAAGGAACTGAACTAACAGTAAGAGATGAAATGATTATAGAAAGATGTTCGTTGCTTTTAATTAGCCACTTGGTGACCGGTTTTTGGAGTTTTAGTTTACCTTCCACTTGATTGCTGTTGTTTAACCTCTAACACTAACACAATACAGAACCTTTAAGATGTGTATGATTTCCAAATTCATGTCAACATTTTGAAGTTGCCCAAAACCATAGGATTTTTTGTTATAGGCTGTTCCATGAATTCTATTGGTGAAGCACCATTATTATGTGACAAGCTCTTGAGAGTGATTTATGCTACATTTAAATCAAAGGTTTTTTTCTTATACCCCCAGCTAGTATTTCAAGCTGTGCTCGAACAGATGCTGTGTTTGTGTCAAGGTTTGGACGTACAAGCCATATAAAGGGTGAGCCTACTTGTGCATATAATACCAGCAAACTAAACACCACTAAAACGGGAACAGAAAAGAACTTACTTCCAAAAAAGACTGCAACTCTTTAAATGTTTTCATGTAAAAGTTTGACCCATGGAATATCGGCAATTTGAATAATGCAAAATGAAAATCGTTAAGGGCTGCATTTCAAACACTGTGCTACAGTTGTGCTTTAGAAGCTCACCTGAACTTTTTAAATCTGACTTTAACACGCCTTTAACATGGCATTTGTAACCAATCAGACTGCACTATATTTGGGTATAGTACGATAAGTTGACCTGTGCCACTCGACTTTAGTTCGAACTAATTGAGTGTTGTTTCAGACGCCGTGCTTAACTAGTGCCAAAGGCAAAGTTAGACAGAAGTTTGATGCCCAAAACCAAGTCGAAACCAAAGTCTTGCAATATTCAATCCAGAATTGAGATAGCTTAGCATGACTGTAGCACAGCATTTGAAACAGGCTTAAACTAGCAACACAATGAAATTGTAACAATTTATAATTTTTGTTAAAGACTTTAACGACTATATGATTATCTTTAACAGTTACCCGAGGAAATGACGAAAATGTTTCGAGTGAGGCACAAGCTTTGGGTAACGTATCTGGATTGCATGAAACTGAAGGTAGGAGTGTGTCAGGTTCAGCATTCTCGGACACAACTCCAGGGGTAGAAGAAAGGATCCGAAACGTGGAGCAACAACTTTTCTTTGTTCCTGGTATGTAAAACGTTAAAAACGCTACTGTTTTTTCAATGTAAGACACACCCTAACACTTAGGTCATATTGCAGAATTTAGGGTTAATTCTTGGAACTGCTGAATTCCCTACCACCTAGTACCACCTTTTGTTCTTGATTGTAATATGCATCTATTTTTATAGAAGAAGGAATACACAGTAATAAATTGCCATAGTGTCAGGGTATTCTGAAGTTACTCCCTTTTGTTGAACTACGCAGTGCCCTCTTGTTTTAAGGTTTTTTGCTACAATGTTAAGAGGCAGCGTGGTTCAGTGGTTAGGGTGTCCGATCCCGGGTTCAAATCCCACCCTGTGTCCGATCCCGGGTCAAATCCCACCCTGTGTCCGATCACGGGTTCAAATCCCACCCTGTGTCCGATCCCGGATTCAAATCCCACCCTGTGTCCGATCCCGGGTTCAAATCCCACCCTGTGTCCAATCCCGGGTTCAAATCCCACCCTGTGTCCGATCCCGGGTTCAAATCCCACCCTGTATCCGATCCCGGGTTCAAATCCCACCCTGTGTCCAATCCCGGGTTCAAATCCCACCCTGTGTCCGATCCTGGGTTCAAATCCCACCCTGTGTCCGATCCCGGGTTCAAATCCCACCCTGACCACTGCCAGACCAGATTTGCCTTTGGTGATTCTAGAGCCAATTCCACTTCACTTGTAAATACAGTGGAACCTGGATTTTACGATACTCAATCTAACGATATCCTCGATTTTATGATGTCGTTTCTTTCTCTCGACAAAAATGCAGTAAAATGTATGAAAAAAGACCTCCATCTAACGATATTCGATGCAATGATATCCACGATTTTACGTTGCAAATCTATTCTCCAAAGCATTAATTTGACCATGATACAATGATATAACTGGTTCATGCCATCAACAAAGAATAAAACACAGATGTTTGAGGAAAGCAGCAAACACGACTTCAGGAATACTTTTGAAAAATTTTGTAAGCCGAATTACTATGAAAAAACACCCTTATGTTAATGTATGATTCAGTGATCAGCCTAAATTGCAGCACAGTATATTGCTTGAAATAATAATTATGTAATAAGATGTTAAGGAAAAATGATATATGTAGTGTTCGTTTAGGGTGTTGGCCAATTCATCCAGAGTAGAATCTGATGGCTTTGCTGGTGCCAATAGATTCCTCAGGAGGTTGTAGGATTTACTGCCGATGCTTGTCAGAAAAACTGATATTTACTAGGACCTAAGATCGAAATTCCGACATTAGCAGCGGTGAGACTTCAGAGATGGGCGGTTCGCTGATTGTTTATCTCGTTTGCCTCTTCCTGTAAGCTATAAGACTGAGGAAGACGAAGAAGTTAAATTGATTAATTTGCAGCGAATCGAATCATTGCCACTAAGACCAGATCATATCCGAAATTCGACACGAACTGGTCCAATTCTGTCACGAGTTATGCAGTATACTTTGACAGGTTGCCCAGAGATTAACGATAATCAATGATAACAAAAAAATCAGTTCTAACTTGACCTCAATACAACAATAATTTCCATAATTTCGCCTTCATATCATAATATCGAGGTTCTTTTGCAACGATAACCCAATTTTACGATACTTTTTTCTTCTCCCGAGGCATAGCGTAAAAACCAGGTTTCACTTTAGCCAACTGGTCTGCCTCCAACCAGTTGAGTTTCTTAACTGTAGTCATGACTGTTTGGAGTTTTAAACTGTAAACGCATTGGGGCTCTGCAAAATGCGTGTTAAAAACAGTTATTTTAATTTTTTTTATGTAAACTGAATTGATATCAGTTTTCGCTCTTTCGCTCCTATTTTTGAAAAGTAGGTTGGTTCGCTGCGCTATCCTATACTTAGCCACTTTGGCTCTGCCAAGGCCCGGGGCAGAGGTCAACCACGACACTAGATAAAATAAAATAGAGCTAATTCCCCAGAACAACTGTCTTTTTGTTACACTTACGACAGAATTTTTAATTATTTTTGTTCGGTAAAGCAAGGTTCGCAAATTAAGAATCTTGAGAACTGTAGAAGAGTCTGAAAATCCAAAACTATCTCGAAGATCTGGAAAAGAAACAAGGAAAAATGCCTGGATATTCTGGACTTTTAACTGATGTGGCTAGAAAAAATAACCTTATTTGTTCTTGCTGCCATGAGCTTACTCTGTTAAGAAAAGCTTACTGTTTATTGTCTCTGCTTACTCATTTCTTATCTATAATTCTTTATTCTAAAAAGTTTGTCTAGTAAAGTTTAATCTAGAAAATAAGGAAAATGAGCTTGAAACAGTCAGTAAAAGTATCTGTGTGAACTGTGTACCAATTACTTCTTAGTTTAAGCAATGTCTGTCGCTCCGAGTTATAATGAAACTGTCGGTATTTTCAGTAAAACACCATTAAACAATGGCCGACTCTCTGAAAAACTCGTTTTTATCAACCAATATCGGCTTTAATACTAGTTGGTTTCTATACAAAACACAATTAGATTACCTGTTGTCATTTTTCTTATCATTAACAGTTGACTCATGCACGGAAAACTCTATCTCGTATAGTCTAATTGTTGATTTACCTGATACGTATACGTTAGTGCAAGCTTACATAGAAGGTGCTGGCTTTCTTCTTAGTTTTGTCCTTTTTTGAAGGTAAACATAAATAACGCTTCGTAGTTACGGACACGTAGCTTGTTGTCATAGTGTCGTTGTTGACCTCTTGTTATTTTACTTATTCTTTGAAGGTAAACCAGTTGCACACAATGTGTACGATAGACTCAAGCGCTTAGAAGAAAAGATTCTTTTTTTGGAAGGCCTTTCACCTGAGTATTTTCGACAGAATGTGAGTAAAATGGCATGGCAAGCAGGAACTAGCGAAAGTCTTTACTTTAATCTAATAGTTAACCGTCCCTTGTAGCTAGGGCTGGTTGGTTTTGCTCAAAGTCTCTACTTCAGATGGTGCATTCGAAATATTATTTCCACTTGAGAGATGGTTTTGCTTTTAAGACTGCACCAAAACTATTTTAACGTTTAAGTTGGTTTGAAAAGTCTTTGAGTGAGCAATAGCTTAATCAACCAGGACGACAGCGGTTTAGAAAAAAAAACTTTTCTTGCTTGTTCCTTTTGATCACATATGACTAGTTTGCTTTCTCTTTTGTCTGAGTTACACTTTGTGAATAGAAAAGATGAAACTGATTTTCTTGAAGGCAAATGAAGGTTGACAAAGTTTTCTGTAGGTCGTCCTCGTAGTCGTAAAAACTTCAAAAACTTGTTTTCATGTTGTGATTTTCAAGACGACGGCGTGCAGGTGGCCCGCGCTGTGCAATCCAGCGTGCAGCTATTGTATTCACTATTGTTTTCTGCTATCGTCGTCGGTGTTCTTGTCCTCTTTGCCTAAGCTCCCTATTAGTAACGGCGACGGCAGAAAACAACAGTGAACACAATAGCTGAATGATGGGATGCATCGTGCTGGTCACCTGCACGCCGTCGTCTTGAAATTACAACGTGAAAATTTTATGTTCTTACGACTATGAAAACTTTGAAAGAAAATTTTACCAGTCGATCTTGGTTTACCTTTAAGAAAAACACTTTCTTCTTTTTCTATTAATAAAACGTAACTCTGACAAAAGAGAAAGCAAACAAGCCATACATGATTGAAAAGGGCAAGCCAGACTGAGTGTGTTTTTCGTAAGCCATCGTGGTCCATATTGCTGTTCTTGTAAAACGTCGACAAAAGCCATCAGGAAGCTTAAGCAATGAGGACGGCAACATCGAGGACAATAGCTTACAAAAAACACCTTTCTGGTTTACCACTTTCGACCATGTCAGGCTCGTTTGCCTTCTTTTTTGTCCTAGTGACGCTTTGTGAACAGAAAAAGAAAGCTCCCTGCATAAAGATAAAAGAAGATTGAGAATATTTCCTATTGGCCATTCCCGTAGTCGTAAGAACTCCAAAATTAAGCTTTTCACGTTGTAATTTTCAAGACGACGGCGTGCGGGTGACCAGCACGGTGCATTCCAACGTGCAGCTATTGTATTCACAATAATTTCCTGCCGCATCGTTGGTGTTACCATCCTTGTTGTTTAAGACGGTAACTTTTAAAAACACCCTAGGGTAATAACAAAATCTTCCAACTTTCAGTTGGTTTCATAACTTTTACTCGCCGCTGCATTTGAAGTTTTTTTTTACAAGGAAAAATAATTATTTGGAATTTTAAACGAGTTTGATTTTATGATACAGGAAGACTCGAGCTTTTCACGGCTAGACATTCACCGTTCGACCTATGCTGGCAGGGGACTGGGCGCCAGTACTATTGCCGAGGTAGGTCGCTTTTCCTATTTGGGGAAAAGTATGAGTTAATTACATACCATTTTTTAAGGGCCACTACACACGAGCCGATTTTTTGTCGCGAAGCTCCCGATTTTTTGACGCCGATAATTTGTCGGGAAATAAAAGGTGCCGAAGACGTACCGATTTTTTGTCGTGGGCTTCCATGGCAACGAAGGGTGATTTCGTACCAAAACTATTTTCACTGCCGCTTTGGCTGTCAACTTGTGAAGATGGAAACTATTATTATTTACTATTCGTTAATTTCAGCCCATGGTTTTGCTTTCTTGTTTCTATTGCTATAGTCGTTTGAGCTAATATCGTAGAGACATGACCTCGCTTACCACGCTTTGACAAGATCTTTTTCTAAAGTCCTTATAGCACCATTATTATTTTAAATATATCTTCTGAAACTGCAACTTCCTCACTTACGCTAATACGACTGTTGTCGCCATCTTTAATCTTCCCACGTGATGTATTCAGCTCCGTGATTGGTCAAACCAAGCTCTGTTCCAAAAAAAATTGTTTGAATCCACCACACATGGCCAATGCACAATCTCTGTTCCTGACAAAAAATCTTGTCTGAAACTTGTCGGGAACTACCACACACGGGCTGATTTTTTGTCGGCCGACTTTTTAAAATCAAACATGCACAATCTCTGTTCCTGACAAAAAATCTTGTCTGAAACTTGTCGGGAACTACCACACACGGGCCGATTTTTTGTCGGCGTCAAAAAATCGGCAAAAACAGTGGCGCTTAATAATGAAATTGAGTTGGAACTCAACCTGTAGAACAGTTAGTAATGAAAAAAAGGAATGGATTAAGGAACACTGCTCCTTGTGCAACCACGTTAGTGAAGAATAGAAATACTGGAAACATGTGCTGCAGCGAGATTTTCGCTATCTGTTTAAAACTTTCCTTCGAGGACGGAATTATTTTTATTTTAACGCGACGACAATTCCTTACTGCACGTCACCGTGAATCTGTCGTCCTTGGTGATCAGCGGCAAGGGTTGATCAAAAAAATGAAGAGTTTAAAAATCTGTAGAAAAAAAGAGTTTTATTCAATTAAATTTTTTTCTAGGATGTTCGTTTTAGAATATGTACTTTCAGACAAGAAAACAAACAAAGAATGGTTATGAGCACTATAAACTGAACGCCGATACATTGTTCTGGAATTTTTTTCTATTGCAGTGTCAGGACCTATCACTGGACGAGATCGATGCTCGGATTAAAGCATTACGTCATGCTCTGCAGAACAATACCGCATGATTGCTGCAAGGTCAGAGTCCGTTTTTCAGTCGTCACCTGAAATACACATTATTTTTTTAAGGCATGAATGCCTTCATGTAATCAAAAGGACTCTGTCACTCATCGACCGATCATTATACTTTCGTGGCCAAGGCCCTTCTTTTTCGCATTCGGCCGAGAGATGCGTAGGTTCTATTTTATTTGAACTGGTTTTATGAACCGGTTTGGAAATCAGTTCGCGTTGCAAAAAAGGCGAGGTGGCCACGTATTTGATGGAAGAGATTGTTTATGGTAATTTTACCGATTAGTGTAAGTATTTTGAGCCCTCATATCATACGCACACATTTGAAACCTTTTAAATAAATTTCAAATTCCGTTAGTTTTTTCCTTAACGCCCATGCCTTTCTCTGTAACGTGTCTGTTCGTGCGTAACGCTGACGTTAATTTCTTTGTCGGTCGTGGCAGGCTTAATACTAATAGTAAACAATTTTAAAATTGTAGTTTCAAATCGCATTACATGTCTTGGATAAAAGCCACCTTTGTACTTACTCACAGAATAGTGTTTGGAGCTGCAGTAGAGACTTAGTAAGACTTTTTGATTCTGTGGGAAAACAGAGTCTTTGGCGTCGTAAATGAGGGTTCCAAGGGTTTGAATGGGATATATCTAGTTCTCGATTATTAGCTATTATTTAAGTTCCAACTTCGAATGTTGCGTTTCTTGCGTTTTGATTTGCTCAATCGATTTCGGTTATCAGCCCATTTACTGAATTGACCAAAAAATTAAATGGAAACTGCAGATAAATTGGTTCTGAATAACTTTTAGTTGTCATTTTCAAGTATCGATAGGTTTGAAAAACTCAAAAAACTTAATAAAACAATTGTTCCTTTCGCGCTTGTTGAACATGAGATGATTTACAGCCAACTCGGCGCTATTTAGTTTCTCATATCCAACACGCTCTCTAGGAATAATTTTTAGATACTGTGTGAAACAAGAGTAATCAGTTAAGTTTTTGGTCTGTTCTCGATAATCACCATGATATTAACTGTCAGTGTTTAGTTAAGGAACATCCCGAATCTCAGTATTCATTCAAAGTTTCAATTAATATAAGTCTTTGCTCTTTTAGATTTTAATCTGCAAAGGTGGTAGCCATTTTGCGGATACGCCTGAAGTGCTTACAAGTTCAGATAAATGTATTAAATATGCAGTACAAGACTATTTCTAACAGGCTCTAATTGAGTAATTGTAAAACACGAAGGTAAACTAATAAAAATCGTTTAGAACAAGTTTAAAATTAGATATTGTTTTCTGGCCTAGGAGTTCTGGAGTAAGGCTTTTCTTCAATTAGACTGTTCTTGAAAAAAGGGGGTCACTTTATAGCTGTTGGTGTTTACATTCAGTGTCTAATATCTCTTCAGGGGATATTGTTGCGTGGTGTTTGCTGACATGCAATGGGATAAAATGGTCTGGCATGCAATAGAATCGCTACCAGATTGTGCATGGCAATAACATACCGTACACGCTCTAATAAGCCCCCGGGACTTATTTATTCATTTATATTTATTTATTTATTAATTTATTTATTTAGAGAGAGAGAGAGAGAGAGAGAGAGAGAGAGAGAGAGAGAGAGAGAGAG
>JAOBRD021053440.1:0-11478 GCA_027575215.2 Hydrozoanthus sils | reverse complement strand
TAGATTACAAGGCTCAGTGTTGCATTAAAAGGCAGAATGCGACTCGATTTAAATGAATAAGAATTTGTGCCGTGTCACATTAAATTGATTTAGTTAAGGGTCCTTGGAACAATCCTTTAGCAAGATGTAACGATGAATTAAAAAAATAATCCAATTGAATGCGGAAGAATTGAAATCGACCTTAACGTCCATAGTTGCATTTTGCCACTTTTAAAATGTCCTATCAAAACTTTAGCTGACAAGGCCTGAGTGTTTTTCATCCCTCAAAATTGATAAAAATCATTTAATTGAGTTGATCTTTCTTTTCTCTTCTTAAAAGTTTTTAATACTTTAGCACCAAAAGCAAACAAAGATATACTTCGTTTAAGTTACATAGCAAGTGTTTACCACCACCATATTTGGTAAGAAGAAATCTTATCCGGCTTTTTGGGTGCAGCCAGATATGGAGAACACACTTTTTTTTAAGAATCTGTAGAAAGCGGGCAGAACTTTCTAGGCCATCTTCAGTAAAACCGGAAGGACGCTTTTTCCCACTTCAAACCGCCAAACTATGCTAATATTCTCAAGTACTATAATTCCTCGCTATAATTCTTCTCAGATTTTGTTTATCAGTATGCCGGCATCATTAGCCAATACTTGGTGAAGCACGTTCAACGAAATCGGCTATAGTTAATCTGATTCTGATCGACTGTTTCAAGGTTGATGCAAAGGCACTAAATGTGTTGACAGTTATTACAATATGAAGGAGATTGCGTTTTGGGAAAAGGACTTACATATATATTTGTGGAATGGAATATATGCAGTACCGGACTATTCTAGAACAATCCCACATGCAACCCCTTGTGATACCTGTAGCCTCATTTCACCAACGATCATTGATTACTAAATACTATTAAGGGAAAACTAAGAGTTGGGGAACAGATTGCGTGATTTGGGAAAGGATTACAAGTATTACTGAGAAAGGCTTTTTTATAGTGAAATGGGTTTACATGTTCAGTTGTGGAATCTGATAAAATAGAACTCCCACATGGAACCCCTTGTGCCGGCAACCTAAGCTTTATTTTGTCACTGAAAGATTATCGGATGCTATGTACTAAGTATTGAGGGAAAACTTAGAGCTTTATTAGTTTATTTACAACAATATTTGTACAGAGGTGTTCAGTTCAGCAAAGCTGGTATGATGGGGCCAGTCTGTTTAAAGTAACTCGCAGACAAAATATGTTTTGCAATAAAAAATCATGTTAAAGAATAAAAACAAGAGAAAAACGTACAAAGTATACAGTGTTGATATAAAATTAAGTATAAACCGTCCAAGCTCTTACTAATTAACTTAACTTTTAAGGGTTTGAGCAGGGAAAAGGATTACGGGTGAACGGAGGAAGGCTTTGAAAGTAAAATGGGAGTACATGTTCAGTTATGAAATGAAGTAATAATACAACCTTCACACTAACTGTTACCCCTTGTGTTACGCATAGTTTCATTTCATCAAAGATTATTGATCGCTATAAATGAGTATTGAGAGAGATCTATTAAGGCTTTGATGGTCTGCTTAACGTGTAGCTTGGTAAAGTATGAGGAGATAAGTTGGAAAGCTAAAGGTTGAGAACTCGAGCAGGGATATCCGGTGTAAACTGATGAACCAACCCCTTGGCAGCTACATCGCAACATTTATTTTTCATTCAATCCTATAATAGATAAAAGAATAAAAAACGGTTTTTGTTGAAAATACTTTGTTTATTGCAATATTACTTTAATGTTTACATTCTTGGGAATGTTTTGCTTTGTAACGTACTGCACTAACTGCCCAGTTTAATGAAGCCTTTTTTTTTACTATTGATCCTGCAAACTCTATGTGTGTAAATAGGGGCTTTACCATGAATGTACTTTTTCGTTAAATAATTACTAAGTGTCGACTGAATGCAACAGAATTTAACTGCCGATTAGATAACTAAATGCGGTGCATTACAAGGCTTGTTGCATTAAAAGGCAGAATGCGACTCGATTTAAATGAATAAGCATTTGTGCTGTGTTGAATTAAATTAATTTAGTTAAGGGTCCTTGGAATAATCCGTTAGCGAGATATAACGATGAATTGAAAAAATAATCCAATTGAATGCGGAAGAATTGAAATCGACCTTCACGTCCATGGTTGAATTTTGCCACTTTAAAGTCGTATTAAAACTTTATCTAACAAGGCCTGAATGTTTTTTATCCCTCAAAATTGAAAAAAATTTCATGATTGAGTTGATTTGTTTTCTCTTAAAAGTTTTTAATGCTTTAGCACAAGAAGCAAACAAAAGAAATACTTCGTTTAAGCTCCATGGCAATTGTTTACCTTCACCATATTTGGCAAATGGAAATCTTTTCCGGCTTTTTGGGTTCAGCCAGATATGGAGAACATACTTTTTTTTAAGAATCTGTAGAAAGCGGGCAGAACATTCTAGGCCATCTTCAGTAAAACCGGAAGGACGCTTTTTCCAACTTCAAACCGCCAAACTATGCTAATATTCTCAAGTACTATAATTCCTCCCTATAATTCTTCTCAGATTTTGTTTATCAATAACCCGCATCATTAGCCAATACTTGGTGAAGCACGTTCAACGAAATCGGCTATAGTTAATCTGATTCTGATCGACTGTTTCAAGGTTGTTGCAAAGGCACTAAATGTGTTGACAGTTATTACAATATGAAGGAGATTGCGTTTTGGGGAAAGGACTTCAAGTGTGGGAAGAATTTTGATTGTGAAAAGGACTTACATATATATTTGTGGAATGGAATATATGCAGTACCGGATTATTCTAGAACAATCCCACATGCAACCCCTTGTGATACCTGTAGCCTCATTTCACCAACGATCATTGATTACTAAATACTATTAAGGGAAAACTAAGAGTTGGGGAACAGATTGCGTGATTTGGGAAAGGATTTCAAGTATTACCGAGAAAGGCTTTTTTATAGTGAAATGGGTTTACATGTTTAGTTGTGGAATGGGATAAAATAGAACTCCCACATGCAATCCCTTGTGCCGGCAACCCATAGCTTTATTTTATCACTGAAAGGTTATCGGATGCTAAGTACTTAGTATTGAGGGAAAACTAAGAGCTTTATTAGTTTATTTACAACAATATTTGTACAGAGGTGTTTAGTTCAGCAAAGCTGGTATGATGGGGTCAGTCTGTTTAAAGTAACTCGCAGACAAAATATGTTTTGCGAAAAAAAAAATCATGTTAAAGAATAAAATCTAGGGAAAAACATACAAAGTGTACAGTGTTGATATAAAGTTAAGTATAATCTGTCTAAGCTCTCACTTATAATTAACTTAACTTTTAAGGTTTTGAGCAGGGAAAAGGTGAAATGGGAGTACATGTTCAGTTGTGAAATGGAATTATAATACAACCTTTACACTTTTACCCCTTGTGTTACGCATAGCTTCATTTCATCAAAGATTATTGATCGCTATAAATGAGTATTGAGAGAGATCTATTGAAGGCTTTGATGGTCTGCTTAACGTGTAGCTTGGTAAAGTATGAGGAGATAAGTTGGAAAACTAAATATTGAGGACTCAAGCAGGGATGTCCGGTGTAAACTGATGAACCGACCCCTGGGCAGCTACATCGCAACATTTATTTTTCAATCAACCCTATAATAGATAAAAGAATAAAAAACGGTTTTTGTTGAAAATACTTTGTTTATTGCAAAATTACTTTAATGTTTACATTCTTGGGAATGTTTTAAATAGTTACGTATTGCACTAACTGCCCAGTTTTGTGAAGCTTTTTTTCCATTGATCCTGCAAATTCTATGTGTGTAAAACCAAGCTTTGTCTTGAATGTACAATTTCAAACACCGCTTTTTTTTAAATTACGAGAGTACTGTAATATGATTTCAACTCTAAACTGAGGCTGTTACACTAACTGTGAAAAAAAGCACGTGGAAGCTAAGCGCTCAATCTATATTAGAAATACATCCGCTTGAATCTTGCTGCTTGTAGCTGTAAACATGGTTGTTCTGTTTGGCTAATCCTGTCAGCGTTTTCTACGAATACAAACAAAGGAGCTCGGTCAGGGCCGTTGTCACTGTGTTGCTAGGCGGCGCAACAAATTATGTTTCACTTTCTAATTGTTTCGAGCTAAGGATCAGCAATATCAAAAGGAAAGTAATGAAAATGTTTTGTTTTGTGTTTTTTTATGGTTTTGAACTACTTAAAAATAAAAAAATAAACAAAAATTACCAATTTTCATAATATTGTGTTAAATTTTTTGAGTTGAAATGTTGGATTAGTCAGATACAATAGTCAGTTCATAGAGATTGGACGAGCTTTGTGGTATTAAAAGAAAAATTCAAACGATTCTTCAGAACTAGTGATGCTACGCAATCAACCACTTCTTCTTAACACATCAGTAACCCATAAATACCATAGTGATCCTGGCTCCTTGTAGTTTCCAAAACACATTTTAAAGGAACTTGCACTCCGGCTCTATTGCCTCCTAAATTATTTGCTTATATGTTTAAAAACATCAGTTTGGGATTCCAAAAATGTACTTTCTAAAACGATTCATTTACTAATATTCTGCAAAAATTAGTAAAGAAAGCACTAGTTAATCCCATGGAGGCCGCCATGTTGCAGTGACGTCTGACGCCACAACTTGAAACTGTCAACTAAAGAATCTGCTCTACTTCCTTGTTCGGAGTGTTTTATTGCTTGCATTTATTGTAAAATTATCAAGTAGAATAAAAACTGTTTTATTTTTTAAGCATTTTAACAAAAAGCTTTTATTGCTTCAAAAATAAATTGCAGTTTCACGTTGTGACGTCACGCGTCAGTGCAACATGGCGGCCTCCATGGGACTGACTAATGTTTTTCTTTACTCATTTTTGTTGAAATTAATGAACGAACTGTTTTAGAAAGTTGAATTCCCAAAATGATGATTTTAAACATTCATTGCAATAACATATAGTTTTAGTTGTAAAATCTTGACATGACCAGTTACCTAGATTTCTAACTCAGTTGACCAGAGTGCGTCATTCTGTAATCCATACAGTTTTCTTACAGACTTGTTCCACGAGCTGACGAACGATGCTGACTGCCTCTGCTTGCCACCTTAGATCTTGAACATTGTTGGACCAAACTGGAACAAACCAGTTCCTTGTCGAGCTACCCGAGAGCCTTGATAAGAAGAGGCGTATCTAAGAAGAAAAACAAGAGTAGTAACACAATCATTTTGAATTCTCCACAAAGTTTTCATTACCAAGAATAGATGAGTTTTGTAGACTTTACTACTTTTCGACGGTGCAGTGACTGAGCGGTTAACGTGTTTGACACGCGAGTTATTGACCACCGTGTTCTGTCCTTGTTTTTACCCGGCGACTTGTTCAAGTCGACTCGGCAGTATAAATAACTACCAGAGTCAAAAATATCCATTCATCTAAAACCATTGAAACCGGAGATAAGCGCCGGCCAAATGGGTAGCTTGGCTCGAGAAAAGATTTAGCTTTCCTATTCTACTCTCCGGTATTCGAAAAATCCAACAAGGTTTTACAACCGAATGATAGGACTCCGAGGGCCTGTTACGGTTTAAGTAACGTCCTTATCCGAGAAGAGCGAAGGTCTAACCGTTTCAGATGCTAAAGCAAAGGCAGCACCCTCTCCTCAGTTAATTTAAGACTCTGAGTGAAAGTTGGAACCCAGGCCTCTCTCACGACGCGAGTTTGAGTCCCAGCTCTAACATAACACCGATTTTTTTTCAGATGAGTGTGTTGAAAGAGAAATTACATTGTATGTCTTTATTTCTCGTATATATCCTTGAAATCAAATAACAGCAACACTACCAATTCATGCTATGATTCTCTTTCATAAACAAACCTTTTGAGGCAGTGACAACTTTTGTCGAATGGAAATCGTGTGGATAACAATCCCATCTTTTCGTAGAGTTTCCGCTGCTTCTTCAACAGGTTTGAACCTGTTGCCAGATTGATGTCCGTCGGTTATAACCACCAATATCTAAACGCAATTGCATAACTTGTTTCAACGTTTACTTTCTTGCACCTTTTTGTGTCACTTTATCCAAAACCTTCTTATTAAACAAACAAATGCGATTTTAAGTTAAGTTGATGAAATAATCCTTGCAAAAACTGTTTTGATACTTTTATACAAGCTTTATAAATTTATATAACAGTGATCCATTTTCAGTTAAGTCTAACGAATATTACAGTCCGCGATTATGTAAAGATGGTGACTTGCATATTTACCCATAAATCCTAGCGCATAGACGTCTAAGAGCATATGAAACGCGTCCCCTCCAAAAGACCAACAATATGACGTAACAGGTCGCGTGCGTCTTGGCTCAGTCAACCTAATATGGTGCCACGAAGTAAAGAGATAAGTCAATTTTAAAACATCCGTAACTGCTAGAGTTTTCGAAAGAAACTCTATTAGTTACAGATGTTTTAAAGTCGATTTTGGATGGACTGAGGTGAGACGCACGTGACCTGTTACGTCATATGGTTGGTCTTTTGGAGGGGACACTTTAAGGGGGAAAAATTCAAAATTCTTCGCACCGTATCTTGGCGTACTTTCATCGTATGTTTCTCAAACTTGGCAAACCAATGTTTTTTATAGTACACTTTTTGAAAATTGAAAAACTGATCTCACGTCATATGCTCTTTAAATGACAAGGAAGAATCTGTAAACCCTTAAATTTGACACACACAGTATTGTTAGAACAAGGAAGAGTTTTACCAACTGTTACCTTCTCTGAGTTTCTTTTAGCGGTGTAAGGTTCGCAATGCATTGTGGTAAAATTTACAGTCGTCATCTTTTGAAATGGTCAACTTTCATTTATCTTAGGGAAAAGGTGAAAACAATGGTACTTTCTAGGAACCCAATTTAGGGGGGTGGAGTATTATGTGCCGCCGCCCACCAACCTTTTTTCAGAAAGGCTGAATTTCAGGAGCAAATATCATGTTCAATAAAATAGATATTGATAAAGTGCTTGCATCAACGCCTTCCTTGTGGAGAGAGGAGTCCATGATACAATAAAAACCAATACCATTAAGTCAGTTTTTGAGAAATTTAGCTCTGAAAAAGTGGTGGGGGGGGATGGGGTAGGGGAGTCTGTGCCGCCACCTACCACCTTCCACGACAAAATTGGGTTCCTTAAAAATACCTTTGTTTTGACTTCTTCCCATATCTTGTAGATAATGCTACTATATCCGGTTTTCAATGAATACTGATGAACTTAAATAACTATTCATACATTTGTTTATTTCCCTTTCCGGCTAGATGTTTTGGAAATGAATGTGAGTGTCGAAACTCAACTACTAACTTTATTTCAAGTCTAAGAGTTACTACTAAGTTTGAGAAGGGTTGATCGACAATTATGCAACCTCTTCGCACCTTCTTGTTGCTGTTTATACCAAGTGTGCGGTTCAGAAAAGCAGTCCTCATCGCTTCCAACCCAGTTTCAATTCTTGTTCTTTTTCCCACGTGTTTCAAGTTTTCGACCGTGGATTCAAAGGCGCTGAGTCCATACTTTTTCTTTCCGTCAAAAGGAATATCAACTTTCGCATCTGTGCTGAAACTTTGGAAGCAGATACATGAAAACGTTTGCAATGGACACAGTATTATTTTTTCTCTAAATTGTGGTTTTCAACATATGCAACTTAAGTTGTCTCTGATAAGAATACCACGAAACAAAGACAAATAACAAAAGGGCAAAATATCAAGAGCACGTTTACACAACAAATAATTTATCCATCAAATATCGAAAATACAAAGTTAAGAGGCTATTTACAAGAAATCACTACCTCAAAAATTGTTAATCAGTAAAGACACAAATTACAAAAAAATACTCCCCATTTGATTGAATAATTGGTTTTTAAGAGATGGAGTGATTGTTAATTGGGTGTTGATTGAGTGATTGATATGTGGGTCGATTATTGATTGATTAAGTAGTCTGTGTAAGTACCAGAAAACCTCCTATTGTTTTGCAGCATTTCGCTTTTCCACATGGGAATGTTTATAAAACATTTTATACTGAGAATACATCAACCTGTGTACAGCATGATTTTATATAAAAAGCAGTGGAACTCTATCTTGAAGCAACGTTTCTTTTGAGCTATAATAGCTTAGCCAATCGTAGAACACCAAAACAAAAACAAAGATAATGTTTTCATTTTCAATGTTCCCCACATGGAATTCTTTTTGTAGATTTAAAAAAAATGCTTCAACTAAAACGGCTTTGATGAGTGAACTGGCAAGAAATACACTGGCTTAACTATGAAAATATGGTCCTTTTTTAAAGTTTAGCCCTTCAGAGCAACGGTTTAACAATATCGCAATTTAGCATCTTTCTGTATTCCACGGCCGTTTACCGATTGACCTGCACGCCTATTTCTTCCTTGGATCGTTACTTAAAGTCCCTATAAGCTTTTTTTTTCATTTCCAAATGAAAAGTAGAACCTTTAATAATAGTAATTTTCGAAAATAAAACAGTTCATTGCTGTTACTGTTACATTTTTTTAGGCTTGAAGCGTGAAACGCTGACGTAACCGAGGAGGCATGAGGCATGAGGCATGAGGCAGAGAGGATTTCTTTTATCTCAAAATATCGGACTCTAGCTACACTACTCACATTGTTATAACTTTGATCAATGAATTATTCTCTTGTTCGAAGTAAAAATCTTTTTTAATAAAAATGAATTTTTTAAACAAAATCCACACACGTCACTGCTGCTACGTCACAGATTACCAGTCGCAGGCCTGCTCGGTCAAAATTTACATTCCAATCTTTTCTTGATTAAAAAGCATTCTTTGACACTGGAATTTTCTTTTGTTGTTCGAATTTTGAGTTCTTAGATGACAACAGTTTTAATCTAAAAATTAAAATATTAAGCTTAGTAGCGACTTTAACTGACTAAACGATTGACTGCAAATTGACTTTGCTACTTCCAATACTGTACCTAGCAACAGCCGCTTGTGTTCCACGTAGACCTAGGTGAAGCTGTCGCGCAACCTCAAGCAAAACAAACTTTTCCTGGTCGAAAACCCTCTTTGTGGTGCCAGAAACGTCCAGAGCAAAACCAAGTGTGACATAACACGAATCAGCTGAGGAAGAACGATCACATTTCTTTTGGTGATACTAAATGGAGAGTAGGAACAAATCTCTAATTTCTGCTTATTTTTTAGGTATTAAAGTTGGCGCGTTTCGAAGGACGTGAGTCTGGTTTCGCATCCATGTGTGCTCTTGGTAACGGTTATTTTGTATTTATTTATCTAATCATTTTGTTTATTTATTTGCAGGTGTAAGTGTTTTAACATTAGCTACAGTATCAATAGAGCATACAACAAAGTGGCGAGAAAACGTGAAGTTTATCTTCGAATGGAAAAAAGAGATTTCACGAGTGATCATTAGCGTAGCGAACGAGTTAAACGTTTTTCCACGAGAAGATAAGTTTCATACATTCGCGCCATTCTTTTGTTTGTGCAGAAATGAGCGGGAAAAGAGGAAAAAAATGACGTCAGCGATATCTTCACTAGTGAAGATTCGGAAAGCATGTCACTCGTATCCCGGTTGTAAGTTTTGTATGAAATCTAAGAGTAGCGTTGTTACAATAAAACAATCATTAATGTATTATAAATGCAGTATATAACTTCAAGTGTTACGTGGAAATGGGAAATTTTATTCCGTATCTAGCGGCATTAGCCACTACTTGAAGTTTCATACTTGGGTTTGTATTAGCTACTACAGGACAACTCTACTGATATATGCCATAATAGATATTAGCATTAAACCAGAATTGAGTAGAGACACTTGGACTTACAACAAAAATTAGAACAAAATAAAAAACCAAAAAAATTGACAACCTGACCAACGTACGTATTCACAATAATTACTTTTCTTTTGTTTCACCAACTCTTCTAACTTTTTCATGTAAAATTACCTGGTTGGGGACGCTTCCAGCAAGACTGCTTCACTGCTTCCTCAACTACTGTTTGGGTGTTTTTCCTTCTTGTGTTTACAATACCCGTTGATCTCTCTCCAATGGGAACAAGCTGGTCCAAGTAGAAGTAGTTCGGCCGCGGTCCAACCGCAATTGCAATAATTTTCACGTTTTGGCGCCTAAGGAAGCTGCAAGAAGGGGATGTTCATTGTTGAAGATATGAAAGAATAAAACGATACTTGTTCACGATATTGGTCATAACTGAATGAACACAACGTTTAAAGTGCTTCTGCTATAGAGTCTTTATCAGGCCATAAAGTAGAGTAGTATTTACTAAAGCAATCGAATCCCAGGCATTTTCGCGCGCTCTAATTAGCTCCCGTATCTCGCGATATCAATGACTATTAGTTTGTTTTGAAAACACAACAGCAAGAACGCTTTAACCGACAAACCCCAGTCACAGCAAGAAATGCTGCTTATTTTATCCGCCGATGAGTATAAAGACAAGCCGTTATCCAGTCTACACCATCGCCTGGTGAAGACTAATAACAGAAGTCGAAATGTAGCGTTGATTTAGTGATGACCAAAATCACGTGACAATCGAATCAGTATAGTTCCATAGCAATCACGTTTTACTGTTTTTTTCCAGCCAGGGGACCCCACAAAACTGGTAACCTGGTAAACCCGGCGTAGTCAATCGGATGAAACCGAACTTAATTGTTCGATTGAAGTTCGATTTGTTCGGTAATCCAACATAATCGAACTGGAACTTTTCAATGAGTTTGATCAAGTTCGACTACCGAACCCAATCGAACTTAGTCGACGCGATAACGGCATTCACCGCTTCCAAAAAGGTTAGTTTTACCTCTTCTTTCCTGTCCGACGTCTTGCTTTTGGTACTCGTTTTTGAAAAAGAAGCCAAATGATAACTTTGTAACGATGACGCTTTCTTTTAAACCAGATGAAACTGACTTTATGTTCAAGTGTTCGATTTACGAGCGTTCGAATGCATTCTATTGGTAAAATTTTCGTGTGAGCTCGGTTAAGTTAGGCCTATTCCGGGTCGTTTCCGCCTTAAACCGCACTAAGTCGCAGTCATTTTTCACCCCATTTTTCTTTAAATCGCCTTAAGTCGTCTTAAACCGCACTAAGTCGCAGTCATTTTTTTATCCCATTTTTCTTTAAATCGCCTTAAGTCGCCTTAAACCGCACTAAGTCGCAGTCATTTTTTACCCCATTTTTCCTTAAATCGTCTTAAGTCGCCTTAAATCGCACTTTTTTCACCCCTTTTTTTTAAATCACCTTAAGTCGCCTTAAATCGCCTTTAGTCTCAATACGTTGCTCTAAATTGCAACCAGTTGATTCCGTGGAGGGGGGAAGGGGGCGGAGTGGAAGAATGATTTTTCTGCAATTTTTTTTCAGTGAGAAAAAAAAAAATTTTTTTCTAGTTTTCAAACATTCTCTTTATAAGATTTCGGCATGCAAATTTTTTTTTTTCTGTCCGGGTAACCCTATAATTTTTCTTTACAAATTCTTC
>JAOBRD021053333.1:0-11480 GCA_027575215.2 Hydrozoanthus sils | reverse complement strand
TGTGAACATTAATATTTTCATTCTGGGTTTAAAGAGCCCTTGAAAATCCCTGGAAAATGCGAAAAATTAGCCCTGGATAGCCCTGGATTTTTGAAATTCTGAAGGTGTACGAACCCTGCTTATCTCATGTTATAAATCACTCAATTAGCAGAAGCACAACAATTTATTTCTGCGTTTAGGCTACATATTAACTCCCAACAGTTCGCTACTGAAGTAAGTTGTTTTTGACGTGAGACGAGCGAGTTTTTGCGTTCCCATGATTATTTTCTTATCCAGTGCTAGCTAGATACTCGTTCTACACTTCAAGCTTGTTTTTTTTTTTTGTAGTTTATGTTCTTCATTCATAAAATGATTGACTTCTTCCGAACCAATAGGGAAACTCCGCACTCGGAAACCCGTATGGAGAGGGAAAGGCCATTATGGAGATTCCTACTGTTATGGCTGACTATCTGTTCAATAAGGCCAGGTACATAACAGTATATGCATAAAATAAAGAATTGATGTATACTTAGGTGATCTGTCGTATCAAGAGACGACTATGACGTCAGCAAAAGCCAAATTTGTGTCCATCCCTCGAGACACTTTTTAAGGCAAAAGCACATTTTCGGCCTTAAGAAAGGTCATAGTGAAAGTTATTATACGGCAATACTGAATTTGGGTCAATAACCTAATTTCGTGTGTTCTGATTGGCTGAAATTTAGGTCGGTAACTTGCCATGTATACTTTATCTGCAACGGACCTCAAAATCAAAACAATGTCTGGGAGAATATTTTGCCCTTGGTCCCTTATACAAACCTGGCTTTGCTCATTCTATAAAGCAAAAGACTTCAGGTAAACTATTCTCCCGGTCAGACCTCGCTGCATTCGGTTATTAAGATGTTTTTAATTAGTATCCTGAAAACCGAGCAGGTTCTATGTTCCCTTGAAGATGTGAGACCAGGTCTCCAGTTGGACCTGTAACTTAATCATTGTGGGTGCCAGGCCTCCAAATGACTTGCTCAGTTAAAGCTAGTCGGGTTGCTCAAAGAAAAAGTACAGGGAACTAGTGAAGCTAAAAAGCTGTAACCCTCAGTTGTGGATAAAAGTGATAGTTTGTCAAACTCATTGTTAACCAAATTTTTTAAGCTAGAGATCTGTTGAAGTTTGGATGGTGATAACGTCAGTATCTTCCGCATTCATCATTTATCAATGTGTTGGCCAAATTGCGAATAGATTCGATTTAACCCAGGGGGTTTGATTTCCTAGCTTAGATCCCTGTTTGGAACAAAACTTTATACTCGGCTTGTTCTAGTTCCAAGGGTTTTGATTTGTTACCCAAAATCTCTGTTTTGTATCACTAGAACAAGGCCTTTTGCCCGACTTGTTCCAGTCTACACGGCTGTATGAATGTGTAAAAGCTTCAGTTTTGGGGCTTGCCTGCGTGTGAAGGGGAAGATAAGGGTTTTCATCTGCTTATGAGTAAGGATAAGGAAACGTTAAGTAAAAGTAAGAACTAGGGAGCCTTTTCCCATGCCAGAATGTTTGAATTTTCATACTGAGAATACATCGACCAATATACTACATAGTTTTAAAGTAAAAAGCTGTGAAGCTCTATTTTAAAGCAATAATTATTTTGTGCTGCAATAATTTAGCCAATCATAGAAGCAAAGAAAACCTTTTAACTTTCAGTGTTCCCCACATGGAATTTTTCTTAAGTTTAAAAACAGAAATGTTTCAACTAAGAAGGATTGTTCTAGTTCCAAGGGTTTTGATTTGTTACCCAAAATCTCTGTTTTGTATCACTAGAACAAGGCCTTTTGCCCGACTTGTTCCAGTCTACACGGCTGTATGAATGTGTAAAAGCTTCAGTTTTGGGGCTTGCCTGCGTGTGAAGGGGAAGATAAGGGTTTTCATCTGCTTATGAGTAAGGATAAGGAAACGTTAAGTAAAAGTAAGAACTAGGGAGCCTTTTCCCATGCCAGAATGTTTGAATTTTCATACTGAGAATACATCGACCAATATACTACATAGTTTTAAAGTAAAAAGCTGTGAAGCTCTATTTTAAAGCAATAATTATTTTGTGCTGCAATAATTTAGCCAATCATAGAAGCAAAGAAAACCTTTTAACTTTCAGTGTTCCCCACAGGGAATTTTTCTTAAGTTTAAAAACAGAAATGTTTCAACTAAGAAGGATTGAATGAGTGAACTGGAAAGAAATACATTAACTTAATTATGAATATACAGTCAATTTTTAAAGTTTAGGCAATCAGATCAACAGTTCAACAACATCACAATTAGCACTTTCTGCATTGCACTGCCGTTGACCTCCCTAGTTCTTACTTGGATCGTTACTTAATCTTCTTGTGGTCGAGGAAAATAGATCCTTATAGTAGACATGACGTCTTACTTTTTTCCTTTCTCTTATGTTTGTCAGCTACATCAAGAAAGTAATCGAGGATAGCACCAGCTCAGAAGAGACTGTTAGACTACTAAGGGTAAGTGCTTTGAAAAACAGCCCACTGCAAAAAGAAAAAAAGAAAGAAAAATATAAGTATGTAAGAGGAATGGTGTGGTCGGGTCCCCAAATATTCCACTCGTTTTTGTTATTGAATTTTTGCTACGACCCTGTTATGTATACTGCATAATTTAATTTTTTTAGTCTTTCTGTGCCTTTTTGTAAAATTTTATCAGTAGTAAATTATTTGTTCCTGTGCTAAAATTTAAGAGAAATGTACAGGTCACCAACTATTTCATTTGGGCAAATTGCAACTCTTGTTTCCTCTAAGATTTTTGCAGTAGAAACAACTTTTAGATAGACTCGAAAAATTTTTATTCTGAGAACACATACTGACTTTTGAAATGCATCATATTAAATGGAACAAATTTGTTCTTTTACAGTTCTGCTCCTGGGAAAATCCTCTCTTCTCAAGAAATGTGCTGAGTGAATTGTTATGGCAGGTTAGTTTATAGTTGTTCACTTTTGCTCCAATTCAAAGCTTGGCGAGCCGATATTATATATTCCTTTGTAGGCGCTATGTTGTATCTTGTTTGTTGCTGCATTTTGTTTCATTTTCGCTTCTTGTCGTCTATCATACATGACTACTTTTACAGTTAGTAGAATATTGGGAAGAACTAGAATTTAAAGTAGAAGCCAAAAGAAAGTTTACCGAGATTTGATATACAGATTGCTCTAATACAAAGCAGTGTAAAGCCTAGTCCTACGAACATAATGTTTCATCAGTTTTTTATTTGTGTTGAGGTTGACTCCCGGCATACCGTCAATGAGCCAAACCAAACACTTAGCTTACTAAAAAGCAAACTTGGAGATAACTGGTTACACCAAGAGTATATTGATCCTAGTAGAAAAATTTAAACATACCAAGTTTATTGTTTCTAAGCCAGGAAGAGTTAGCAACTGGCACAAAATAACATTTTATGTGCTTTTAAAGGAATCCTCCATTGTATAACGTTATTTGTCTCAAATAAAACTTTTATTAAGTCTGTGTCTATATCAGCAGCTCAAATTTGATAATTCTGCGCATATAACAAATTCCAAACAACTTAGTTTGATCATTTTTTTGTTTGAATTTCCCGCTCGCCGCCATTTTGATTTGTGACGTAACTTGGTTGCAGTGCCAGTCTCCTCACGATGAATACAATAGCAATGAACGAGAAGGGGGTCTGGCACTGCAACCACGTTACGTCAAAATGGCGGTGCGCGGGAAATTCAAACTGTAAAACTGATGAAAACAAATTGCTTTGCGTTAGTTATATGCATAAAATTATTAAACTTGTGCGGCTGATATGGACACAAACTTAATAAAAGGTTCATTTTAGACCAATAATGTTGTACAGTGGAGGATTCCTTTAACAACCTGTGAATGAGGCGCAGAACGGTCGTTAAATAGCCGTCTTCACACTGCAGACGCAGACGCAAGAAAAGGGGAATTTCCTTTTTTGCGCACACATTGCGCTTGCGTTTGCCCTTGCTTGACAAGTTTCCAAGTGTGAATGCCCTTGCGCTTGCTTTTGGGTCTCTGTGAACACGCCTTAAGAATTAATTTGAGTGGCGTATCATAGTTCTCCTTAGCTGTAGTTGAAGGTATATCAAAAGTGCAGCATCTGCACAACTATTCAGGATGCCCACAGTTAAATTATAACGCATTATACAGAAAAGGTAGCAGCTGTTAAATTATCAAAATATGTTGCGAGCGTAACGCTGCAAGCTTAAGTATGCGAATTTCATACTTGAACGAACAGCACTGTTAACGCAAATTTGAAAATCTTAGTTCAGTTTTAGATTTTTCACAAGCTAATAGTTGTGGTTTAATAGTCAAATTAAGATACGTTTTTCACGTGCTTCCACAATGGTCGAGCAGTTGGCGTGCTTGACTCGTAATACTAGGGATGCGAGTTCGAGCCCTGGTCAGATCACTATGTTGTGTCCTTGAACAAGCCACTTTACCTGACTTTGTTCCGGTCGACTCTGGGTAACGAGTACCAGTTCTGCTGGGAGCTAACCTGCGATGGATTAGTGTCCTGCCCAAGGGGAGTCAAAGACTCTCATCCACTTAACACTACAGAAACTGGAGATAGGCGCCGGCCCTATGAGCCACTTAGGCTCGAGAAAGGATTAAGCTTTTTTAGCTTTTCTTGTGCTAATAGTAATGGCTAAATAGCCAAATCAGGAGCAGTTTTAGATTTTTTACGTGTTTAAGGGTAACTATCCAAGTCTCTATCTTTTACATTCCGGTCAATTGACCATCCAAAAAAGATGGCCGCTGTACATTTTACCACAATGCATTGCGAACCTTACACCGCTAAAAGAAACTTGGGAAGATGGCAGTTGGTAAAAACAACACTATGTGTGTGTCAAGTTTGAGGTTGACAGGTTCTCACTATGCGTTTTTAGCGCTAGGAATTTTGGGTGAGTGTACAGGTCGCCACCATTTGCTTAACTATGGAATGTGTTGCGTTTGAAGGTTGCTTACTCGTACACGTACGAGTTGAGGCCTTACCTTGACCTGCTGCTCCAGGTGCTCCTGCTGCAAGACACGTGGCAGAAACATAGGATACATGACACACTTAGAGGTAACTAAACGTATTGATGCCATAATGTAACCTTGGAATGTAGTGCACACGGTCATGAAAAGTCGTAGACGAGCATGGAAAAGTCGTGGAATTTGGGGAAATAGCCATGATCATGGAAAAGTCATGGAATTTTTTCCCTGGAACTATGGCGTTTGGTAAAAAAAATCTCGAGAACAAATGAATCGAGAAAAAAAAATTAACACACGCATGTCACACATTTTGTGTTTAAAGTTGATTTCGTTTGGTTTCCCGATATTCCTAGCTCAGAGAAAAGTCATAGAGTTTCCTCTTTCTCAGTTTGATCCTTGTGCAGCGTCACGTAACTTAATCTTAGAAAGACACGTACCAGTGGCATAGTGGTCCTGATGACACCCTTATTGGTCATGGAATGATAGTTCGCATTACTCCAGGAATTCCTGAAAAATTCCTGGAGTTTTAGAATTTCCTTCCAGGAACCTGGAAACTCCTAGAGTTTCAAAGTTTCCTTCTAGGGACCTGGAAACTCCTGGAGTTTCAAAGTTTCCTTCTAGGGACCTGGAAACTCCTGGAGTTTCAAAGTTTCCTTCTAGGGACCTCGAAAACTCCTGGAGTTTCAAAGTTTCCTTCTAGGGACCTGGAAAATTCCTGGAAAAACATTTAATTTTCCTGTACTCCTGGAAGACTCTTAGAGTATTGTGGAAAACTTTCAACTCAATATAACAAACAAACCAAAACCTACTGAAGCATCTTGCTCGCAATTGTACATCTTGTGTTTAGACTAAATTTCAGGAAGTTTTTTTCTTGGGATTTGGGTCAGTTTTGTCATCTTGTGCTTCAAAGGCTGAAGAACCTGGCGATAGTTTTGGCGGCGTGGTTGCTCAAGTTAAAGTTGATATTGTTTTGTTTTTCGCCAAAGAGAATTAGGATTGGGTCCTGGAAAAAGTATTTTGCTACCCTGGAATTTTGTTTTCATCAATCAGTACGAATCATAAGGAATGAAAGTTGCAACAGAGAACACCTGACATAGGACATATGACATTCTTTGTAGAAGTGCAGTGTTGTCGTGTAACCTATTGTAATGTAACCTAATGCAGTTGTACAGCGTTATGTATCCTGCCCGACGTAGCTTTAAAAAAAGACATTTAGCATTGGCATTGGATATGGCTTTCTTATTGGTGATGAAACAAAACGCTATAGAGAACACCTGATATAGGGTATCAGGGCCGGGGGAAGCTCAGAGTGATTTCGGAGTAGGCAAGTATTAACGAGCGCCGATGGCACGAGCCTCCAGAAGGGTCCGGGGCATGTTTCCCCTGGAAATTTTTGGCAAACTATACTCGCTGAAATGCAAATTCTGCGTATTCTGGGGGTATTATGAAAGATATTTGATGGGTCAATTTCACAATTTTCGGCGACGATTGCCAATTATTCCTAGACTTTTAGTCTTGCTAAATGATAACTGGGGGACAGCTGCCCTCCCTAAGACGCCAGCCTTTGGTATATGCCATTTTCGAAGTAATGAAATGCAATTTTTCACCTTACCTCGTGTGATGTAACCTTATAGAGGTTTAGTGTGATGTATCCTGCCGGATGTGGCTAAAAAGGACATGCAGTTGAAACATATAGGATAAGACAATCTTGGATGGATCAGTAAAAGGGGTTACATCTTTTTATAGCTTAGAATTTTCTCCAACAGGAATACAAGAAGACAAGGAAGGGCTTCTTGACACGATTCAGCGTTCAAAAAATCACTACCAGAAGAGAGCGTATCAGTGCATTAAATTCATGGTTGCTTTATTCAGCAAGTAAGTCTGCTGTTTGTTTCCTAAAATTTGGTTCGAACATCACTGTTACTTTCTTAGTGTTTTGTTCGTGAGCAAGACGTGAAAGAAAGGAAATTTGGAACAAGAATATTTTTGAGTCCCAGTTAGGTATCAAATCCGACTTTCAGAAGACTATAGACGCTCCAACTAACTGATCTACAATACCTCACAGCTCGGTCACTTGATTTGGTTTGTTCTAGTTGAGCTGTAAACTTGATTGTCATAAGCTTGATTCCTAATTGGGGCTCAGAATATTTTACATAGGTTTTCCATTGGTTTTTGCAGCCATTCATCTTAGAGAACGCAGATATGTTCAGTCAAAAACATTTAATTTGTGTTCTGTGTTCACAAACAACCTCCCTATACATTTGTGTTTATTTTTTACTGTGAAGTCAGTTCCATCTTGGATTTTGGATGCTTGCGATAATTCGTACTTACAGTTAGTAGAGAGCTTCTTTGGTCGTAACAATCGTTGACGACATTGTCATTTGTTTGTGCAGCTGCGCGTTGGCCCATCAGATTCTTCTCAACAACGTCGATATGAAGCGGAGATGGAGTCGTGCAGTGGAGTGGCTTGGGGACGAGCTTGAGAGGGTAGGTTTCTATAACTAGTCCATTACAAGAGGGTAGGTCTTCATTACTACCTCTGTAGATAGTACTTGATAGGACTTGGGTAACTAACAGTTGACTATAGTAGATGTAACAATAATATAATAATGTTTAGCGTTTATATAGCGCCATATGTATACGATCAAAGGCACTTAACAACGATTTGCTGTTAACTTTGGTATTGAGGGTCTTAGATAGTCCTCTATATACTGCTCACAATTATATTCATTAAGAGTTGCTCTCAGTTAGTAGTAGACAGACCACAACACCGGGATCACCCTACTTTTTTTCGACAAGTGTTGTGGGTTCTTTTATATCCCCCGGATATGAGATCGAAAGACTGGGCCTATAGTTTAATGTTCTTATCCGAGAAGATGCCAAGGTCTAACTGTTTGTAGATGTTAGAGCAAAGCCAGCACCTTCTTCTCTGTTATTTTAAGACCTTGAGTGAAGGTCCAGCACCGGGAATCGAACCCGGGCCTCCCGCATGACAGACTGGCACCTTACCAACTGGGCTAACCAGGCAGCAGTTAAAGTTAGAGCGCATAAAGTTAACGATAGGTTAACGATTGGCAAGTGTCTGCTGGCATGCCACTGCACCGACACGAGTTTAAGCTATGAAATATATAACTTCCTGTTTCAATCCCAGCAGCATAGCAAAAACATTGGAATAATGACAACCCTTTGTGTTTTTCTTCTTTTTCATGTAGTGTTTGTAGCCTGTCCAACTTCTAAATTATCCCCTCCCCCTCCCTCCTCTTCCCACCCACTGGACAAGTCTTCCTTCGATCACAGGCTAGAGACTTCCATAGCTAAAGACAGAGGCTTGTAGTAATCTATTCAGTAAAGCCATGACTCGGAAAAGAAGTACCGAGCGAAACCAAGTAGGTCTATGAATGACCTCTGTTATAACGTTTGCCATTTTTATTTTGACGATTTTAACCCCGTTTCACAGAGGCCATACGCAGCAGGGCCGTCCTACACATACAACAACTGGTCTCCACCTGCTCAGTCCAACGAGACATCCAATGGGTAACATATCTGCTTTTCTTCCCCTTTATTAATTCTTTGTGTTTAGTTATCTCTTTGTTTATATATTTCTCAAGCGTCTTTAGCTTCTTAACATAAGATTACCTTCTTTTTTCCGGTTTTTTTTAACTGATAGATTGCACGCTACGCTCTTATCTGTTGTCTATTTTGCATGTTTCTTGGAGAGGTCCTCCAGTACTAGTCTGATACCTACGTCCAATTTGCTTTCTTTTGTTACATAGTTATTTCTTGGAGAGGTCCCACAGCGCTCGTCTGACACTGGCAAAAGCGTGGGAGCTGTGTCCAGAAGAGGTGAGAACACCGACAACTCTCCCCTTTTAATCTTTCTCACCCTCCTCACTTTTTGTTGCACCTTGACAGTCTGTATATTTACCCAAGTATAATGAACCACAAATCCACCGTTCCCCCTTTCAATTTTAAGTGAATGATGGAACAGTTTACCAGCTGCCTTCTACTTTACGAAAAGCAGAATTACAGAATGATGGAACAGTTTACCAGCTGCCTTCTACTTTAAACAAAACAATATTGCCAAGCAATATGCAAAACCCCCACCCCTGGCTTGTTCGATAGGCAAATCCCCACTTATGCCCCACCTTTCCCCGGGGTGGGGTTTTACATTGACTAGTGCATAAGTTTTTAAAAGGAGGGGAACGGTTGCTAAAGTGCCCTCAGTCCCACAATCTGTTATTTTCAGTCTTAGTTAAATCAATGGTTATAGTCAGTCGTAAATGGTATGTTTGCACGAGGTTTGTTGTTTTGACCACCTACATTGATTAATTTTCTACTAAACCCGTTCTGTTGCTCAAATATTCCATTCCCTTATTAAGGAACAAGAGGAGGAGGAACCCGAAAATGGTACCCCGGATGAAGCCGCGGAACCACCCCAAGCCCAGCAGACCGCCGAACATGGCACTGCAAGGACCGTGGACTCACCCACCCGGGTTCAGCCCGACAAAGAATCCAAAACCACCCCTCGCACAACCTCCTCAACCCAAGCACAAACAAAACAAGTTCAAGAGCAAAGTCAAACCCAGTCCCCTGATGATCTCGACAGCGTTGATGGCGATCGTGCTGACCGGGAGACTAAGCCTAGTAACGAAGAATCGGAGTAGAAAAGAGATTTAGAAGCGTTTCGCAATTCAAAATCGAGTATGGATCGTTCTTATCCCAAGCTGCAGTCGGTTGTCAGGGGGGGAAAGGACTGTATGCAAGACACCAGCGCCACCGCGCACCAAGTTTCAAATGTGTGGTCCAAATTAACCAAACAACTCGACCTACGGGTTACGATTGTAGAACATGTGTTAGCCATGCGAAAACGAGGCAAAGAGTTTGGTCTTACGCATTTAGGCGTCTGTCGCTAAGAATTGATAAAAAATTTGGCCACACGCAAAGTCAAATCAGCTGTCGCTTAGGAAGAGTTTTACTTCTTTCGGCAACAGCTTGAAGCCATTCCTTCTTAAGGACGCTTGCTGTTGGCCCCGACAAATTTTTTCTTGCTGCGAAGTTCGTCGCGGCCCTTTTTTTGCGGAACATAATTCTTTTTAGTACAATTATAAACACTAAAAATGTGTAAATACTAAGTACCTTAAACACAAAGGAGAATTTCTCAAGCTCTGACAAACCCTTTTCAAATTTGAGTCTTCTTATTTTGATTGTAGTTTGCAATTAGTGAATACTGGGATATGGTTAAAAATTAAGAATGCTGGTTCTGTATTTAAATATTACTGGAACAGCAAAACAGCAAAAAAAAAAAATATGCAGCTTCCTCTAAGGTGTTCGCTGTACCGTTTGTATGTGTGTTCATTGATTTAACATCGGTTATCCGTGTGCGTTCTTTTAAATCTATTTAATGTATTATGAGAATCAGATGTCTCAACTAAGTGAACTGATTTCGCTGATCATAGCTCCATTGCTGTGAAAATATTGTTTTCTGCAGCGTTATTAAAAAATATCTTATATATTGCTTTTCTATCGACAGTGCTAAAAGTGTTTTAAACTATTAAAGATCCAGAAAATTTAAGAAACCGTTCTGCATAGTTGGTGGCCGAAAACCTTTACAACACCATATATCTTCTCTTATATAACTTATACAAAACATATTTGGTGCTTAGAAAATGGGAATTGTCGAACAAAGCTTCTACTGTAGATCAAAAACATAATTCTCCCAAACAAGTTGACTGCAAAGTATGGATTCTTGTTGGGAGAATTGCGAACATGACGCCAAAAGCTCCGGAAGTGACAATTGTCGGTTACTTCCGGTTTTTGCGGCTTTTGGGCTGAAGTAAGGTTGAACGCCAAAATATGTTCTGAAAATTTTTTCTCAATAGTGGTATATTTATAGAGGATATTACATGGCCGCGCCAAGGTGCGAATTTTATCTTCGAGTGTTGAAAAAATATCTCGCGATCCAAGCGGCCATGTAATTTTCTTTTTATGAAATACTTGGTGAGATTCTACATGTTTCAATCATTAACGAAGTAGATTGACAAGTTGTTTCAGTCGCGGGAAAAGTTTGATATCAATTACACGTGATGATATGAAAATCGTGCGTTCTGATTGGCTACATTTTATATCAACACGTGTGATTGATATGGGTGGCTGATACGCTCTATATTTCAACGATCTACCTATGTAAATATCGAACTAAGTCGGTAAGTGATAAGTTAATTACATGTAAACTTCGTTGTTTTCTCATTTACTGCCACATCTATTTTATTTTCACGCTGTTTACTGTTAGGGAAGAATTCAAAACAATGGTATTTTTAAGGAACCCAATTTTGTAGGGGGAGGTGGTGGGTGCAGCCCCCCAAATAATTTCTCCTCATTTATAGTTTCTATGTTAGAATAATTTTGAATTTAACGCTGACTGCGCTTCTATGCTGTGCTCGCAGCCCCCTTCCCCCCACCCCCCCCCCCCTTCCCCCAAAATATCAATTTCGTTCCAACGGG
>JAOBRD021053225.1:0-11480 GCA_027575215.2 Hydrozoanthus sils | reverse complement strand
TGAACTATCTTAAGAACACAAAAGCTCTATACTGTAACACTCAACTGTCAACAGCAGTACTAGTAGCCACATTCATCGAAACCGCAAAAATTATCCTGTAATGCATTTTTCATACAAATCTTTGAGTAACGCTACATCACTTCCAAGCGCAATGAGCGCAACACGGGTTATTTATAAAAGAAACTGCATAATTCGCCAGGGCTTCGACTGAGACAGTGGTTTAGATACTGAATAATTTATCGCGGCTCTGAACTGCTTTCATATGATATGTTTTAAAATATCTGTTTTTGTAATCTAGCTTTTTATTTAACTCTGTTTGTTTAATGCGTTTAAAGAACAAGAATTACCTATGTTTCTATAAATTAATTCGGCTTTTGCCTATGTTGTCTTAACACTATTTGTGTTATTACGTTAACAATTTGTTCATATGTAAAAGTAATTAAAACTACGAAAACAACATTTTATGCTAGAAATCATTTTTCTCCCTCTTTCAAAAGTTTGTGATAAAAATTAGTAGATAAAAGACACGCTACCATTTCTTTGAAACGAAGCGGTAGTAAGTTTAGTAAAACATCAAACGTACGGAACATGTTGGTGCTTTTAAGATGATTTGGTTGAATAATTCGCTCGACTGAACACAAAATTTTAATTAGTTCATGCTCAAAGTAAACACTTTACAATGGCAAAAGTTTATAGACTACTTTTGGAGATCGAAGGATATTTTAAATAACTCTGTCATACATTTCGGAGTAGATCTTTTAATCTTACTTGCTCAAACGTTTGTGGGTGAGATCCCGAATGACAATGAATAAAAGAGGGTGTACCGAAAAAAGAACAAACCAGTCTTTGATGTTAAGTCTTTTCTTTGTCCTTTTATTTCTTTTATTTATTAAATACCGGTAACCTATTTTAGATCGTTTGTTACTTTCTTGTCCAACTGGCAATGTTTAGACTAAATGTATAAGTAATCATGATTTTTCAACTCACACGGCACTGCTTTGCCTTGTATCTTTACACATTCATTAAACATCCGAAATCTCGTTACCAGCTTTTGGCAACAAAACGATAGAGGGTTATTTTAAGTGTTTTTTTTTTACTGCACTACGTTCTTGCGTCTTGCTGGGGTTTGTATAAGCTTTACGACTTTTTCTTAAAAATTGTTAACAACTTTATAGTTTTCGATTTTTTTCAGCTTCACTGACGCAATTCAAGAGTAATGGTGTAGGTACAATCAAAGCTTTAGAGCAACTGGATTCATACCGACGTGAACTGGCTTAAGCAGATTTGGCGCACTTCGGGGGTTGACAATCTAATTGTTTTTTTTAATTGTTTTTACTTCTTACTTGTGTTTGCGTTAGCTAAAGCATTCACTATACTATTCTTAAGAATGTTAATAATATCTTTAGTTTTCGAATTATTTTCTTCAGCTCCACAGGCGCAACGCACGAGCTAGGAGGTTACAGATAGTTCCATGTGCTCAGCTTCCAAATTAAGAGATTAGATTTTGTCAACTTCTTTACCAGTTTCAAAGTCTCACGCTCAACATGATGTATATCATTATATTTTTCAATCACTATGTCGTTATTTGATTCACACATTCCTGACTTTTCTCATTAGCATGGGTGTCTGAAGTGGCTCATTAGTAAGGATGCCTGAAGTTGCTCATTAGCATGGATGCCTGAAGTTGCTCATTAGTATGGATGCCTGAAGTTGCTCATTAGTATGGATGCCTGAAGTTGCTCATTAGTAGGGATGCCTGAAATGGCTGATTAGTAGGGATGCCTGAAATGGCTCATTAGTATGGATGCCTGAAGTTGCTCATTAGTATGGATGCCTGAAGTTGCTCATTAGTATGGATGACTGAATTTGCTCATTAGTATGGATGTTTTACATTCCTAACATTCCTGAAGTTGCTCGTGGGGGGGGGGGGTATACTACTCTTGTCGAGGTTGGATTCCGTCACATTTTCAGTTTTGATTTTTCAGAGTATCCTAGACGAATACTGCAAAAGAACTCTTGTCGACACAAGCTTTTCTTTCAGAAGATTAATTTCCCATCTGATTAGCAGTCAGACGCTTTACCTACTGAGCTACAGGAACTCACAAAGTTAACAGGTCACTTAACTTGGCTCAGTAAAATGGACATGTGTATATGGCCGTATATGGTTGATGAAATATTTTTGAGTGGCAAGGTGGATGTCAGTATGCAACAACTGATGTTTTGCTTTGTCTGGTAGTTTTGGAGAAAGGTGGACCTAAAAACCTGCATTCCTGTAAAAAGTTGATGCACCCCCCAAAAAACCATTCCCCCAAAACAGACAAAATACACCAGTCTCATTTCGCAACAAGCAAACCCGAAATGGCTAAGCTCACCTCAACTGAAAATATCCGACTTCAGTACGCCTTTTACAGCCAACCGCGCCATAATCGGGTATTGTAGCACAGCAAACTGACCTGTGCTACATGACTTAAGCTCGAGCTAATTGAGGTTTGTTTAAGATCGCCGTGCTTAACTCGTGCCAGAATTGAGATAGCTTTTCACGACTGTAGCACGGCGTTTGAACGGGCCTAAAGGGCTCTGAACTCCATGCAGTGTACCTGAATCATCGTTTTTCTATGCATGGTTATCGTAAAAATATACTTCTCTAATTAACCCCCTGAAGAAGCGGTTTGTATAACCGAGTCGACTAGGGTAAGCCAGGTAAAGTGCCTAGTTAAAGAACACGGGGGACCCGCTCAAACCTGCACCCTATATTTCGATGTTTTGTCCTCAACGGAACGCCATATACTTGAGAGAAGAGGGCCCAGGCTCCCCCTCCGACAGTTTGTGGGGCAGCTCCCTGTGCGGGTTTATTACCATTGCAGGTTTATTACATTTGCAGGTAAAACTTTATTTTATTTGTGGGTAAAGCCTTATTACAATTACGAGTTTATTACATTCGTGGGTGCTACATACGGCTCCCAGGTCCCTGACGCTCAGCACGTTTCACAAGCCTGATTCGATTAAGGCACACAAAATAACAGTATTTTGTAAAGCTTTGCGTGGGGATTACCCTATCTTATAAAAAAAAAAAAAAAAAAAAAAAAAAAAAAAAAAAGCTGAACTTGCATTATGATTATTTTAAAAAGTAGATCGAAGTGTTACTGCTTCTACTGTTAGAGGAAGCAATAACAAAGTTTTAGGTGAGCTATCACTAGCTACCATTTTATGAGTCAGGTGTCTTTAAAGGGCGTAACTCCAACAAGGCCAGCCAGTTGCCTTTGCCTCAAGGTCCTTGTCTCAAACTGAACGACAATATGCACAGATAGAAATTGAATGCGTAGCAATTGTTTTCGGTTGTGAAAGATTCAGTCAGTACCTCTCTGGTCCCAAGGAAATTACAGTAGAAACAGACCACAAGCCCTTACAAACCATTTTTCAGAAGTCTTATCTCTCTGTCCCCTGTCGTTTACAGACAATGTTGTTAAGGCTACATCGCTTCAACCTAGAGGTCAAGTACAAGCCAGGGCCCCGGGTGTTTATCGCGAGTCATTTATCCAGAGCCTTGCAAACAACCACAATTGAAATGCAGGACAAAAGTTTTCATGTTTTCACGTTAGAACTTGAAACACTCACTCCATTTAATTCAATCAAGGTGTCACCTGAGAGACTAACGCCGTTGCACAGCACAAGAATCTCTTCTAAAACATTGAGGACAACAGTCTTATCAGGTTAACCTGACAGAAGGGAAGAACTTCCAGAACAAGTACGTCAGTATTGGAACTACAGAGAGGAGTTATCTGTCCACAATGGAACTCTCTTCAAGAGTTAGAGAGTTATTATTCCAAAGGTCATGAGAACAGAGATGCTGGGAAGAATATGTTTAAGTCATCAGGGAGCAGCATCGATCCTGAGGAAAGCTAAAGACCTAGTGTTTTGGCCAGGCATGACTGCAGAAATCAAAGCCCAAGTCGAAAGATGTGCTTTGTCTCTCATAACTGAGTTCCAGTCTATAATTCACCAATAACGATCCTTTGTAACAAGAGAGAAAACAACTGACTTTAACAATCTCTACCTCAAAGTAATGGCTTTTATCGTGTTCTTGAAAGCCTTTGTCTCTACTAAACCAAAAAGCGCTCTGTCTCTCAAGAAAATAAACCGGCCAAAACGCTATGTTTAACAACGATTCGACTGAAAACGCCTGATTGATGTTTAATACGCGTGTGCTATGTATCTAATACCATATATCGATAACCGAGCGCAAGATCTGTTCGGGAAATTATTTGTCCGAGGTGTGCGCAAAAGACCGAGTGCAAATTTTTAGACACACCGAGAAAACAAGGTTAATAAGATTTTTATTACATGGCCTCAGTTTAAGATCTGCTATTCGTTCAAGTGCTTACAAGTTTCAAGTAACTATCCGGCAAGATATTCAAATCCAAATTACCGGTTAGTGGTCCCATATTTATAGTGGTAGCGGTTCAGGTAGAACCCGCCATTAACTACAGGTGCTCGTAACGCTATATCAACACAAACTCTTGCAGCAGCCTCTATGAAAAGAACTGACAATAGCGTGTTTCCATAGTATTGAAATAGCGCTAAGCTCCTAATAATGGATGCCCAGTTGTAAAAATGAGGATTCAAAGGGATTTTAACTTAAAATGAGGCTTTAGAAATACATAGTAACTCTAACTAAAAAATAGCTTTTTAATAATTAACATTTACAACTAAGTAAATGGGTCGTCAGAGATAGAAAGTAACTTAAATATTTACAATCTTAACTTTACTGGTTTGCTCGGACGTATCCTTACTTGATTGGGCTAACTTTTTAATCATATATTCTAGCCTGTTTGAAAATATCTGCATCCCTAAACATTTGGGTGCCACTTTTTGTGCCTTAACATATTGCACAACCAAATGTTATACAATTTGAATTGCGTTAGATCACAAATGTCCTGCGCCACACTCGTCACCACGTCACTTTGACCGATAAGAATGCAAAACAATTCGAACTTTTAGATTCTATCTATCTTCAAATGCTTTCTGCTTTTTTCGCCATTTGACTTCAGCGTGCGTAACTAAATGGCACGTACTGAAAGCACTGCACACTTAAACCGACTGCAAGGTTTTCCCTGCCCTACTTTTCGATGGTATTCTGAGAGTTTTTTCTGTCTTCTCGCTGTAAAAGGACTGGTAAATCAAAACGAAATGTTTCAGTTGCAATGTTAAAACTTGTCAGAAAAGCAGCGTGGATATATCAGCTGAAAATATATGTCAGTTTATATGCCGCGATTGTTCGCCGCGGGATTGACGAAACAGAGCTTGACTTTTTTTTTCATGTCTTGGCACTTGCCTTTTTCGAAGTTCTGTAGCAATCATTTCAGTTTAGTTTGTGAAAAGGAAATACTCGGTTAAACCACAATTCATGCAGTAATTTCTTCTCTAAGGAAAGGTTTACGATTTTATCAAATACCGCTTAGATTTTCCAGAGACTAAAAAAGCTCGTCAATTCCAAAATCACAGCTCAAATCATTCAAAAATAACGTTTAGGTTAAAGATTTAAATCTGGAAGTTAGTGTTTATCGTCCTTTGAACTATTAATTGGGCCCAGCACTTTAACAGTTAAACATCCAAGAGCCACCGCCGAGGTTCCCAATTTTCGGGACCTTGCCAGGTGAGTGAGCTAGCCCTAAACACGAGCACTAATATTCTCACATCTGAAGCTTAATTCAAGATACAAAGCAAGCACGTCTGCAATTGTTGTGAATGCAAGTAAATAAATAAATTCTCCCTGGCGTCTTCGCCTACCGTTCCTTGTAGAAATGTTTTGTATTTAGCAAAGTCTGTTTCACCTCTGAAATGTTGAAGTTATTGCGCCCGTTAAACCCTTAAACTCTTGTTTTTATAGGGTAGATTGGTGCTCTGTCTTTCAAAACTGAGTCCCAGTCTTTAATTCAGTAATAACGATCATTTGTAACAAGAGAGAAAAACAAGTAACCTTTGTTCTGCTGAAAAACAATCTCTAACTATGGCCTTTGTCTCTACTTAAAAAGAAAGCGCTCTGTCCCTCAAAAAGATGGCAACTGATTCAAGCTAAACCGGCCAAAACGCTGTCTTTAAAAATGATTAGACTTAATACTCATGCGTGTTTTTTAATACGCATGCGCTATGTATCTAGTACAGTATCTAGTATATTAACAACCGAGTGCAAAATCTCCCTGGGTCTGTACGAAAGACCGAGCGCAAATGTTTAGACAGACCGAGAAAACAAGTTTGTTAAGATTTTAATTACATGGCTTCAGTTTAAGATCATAATCAAATCCAAATTACCCGTTAGTGGCCCTATATTAATAGTGGTAGCCATTTGGATAGAACCCGCCATTAACTACAGGTGCTCGTAACGCTATATGAACACAAACTCTTGCAACAGTCTCTATGAAAAGACTGACAATAGCGTGTTTCCAGAGTATTGAATTAGCGCTACGCTCCTAATTATGGATGCCCATTCTAAAGATGAGGATTGGAAAGAATATTATCTTAAATAAAACTTTAGAAATACATAGTATATCTAACTGAAAATGCCTTTTTAATGATTAACATTTTCAGCTAAGTAAATGCATCTCTCAGGAAGATCAGGTAGCTTATTAAAGCTAACCAGGCCCAAACACCGTGTTTAAAAATTATTAGATTCAAAACGCATGCGTTTATTTAATACTCATGCGCTCTGTATCTACCGTATCTTAATAATCGTGTGCGACGTCTGTCCGGGAAAGTCTGTGCGAAAAAGTGAGAGCAAATGTTTTCCCTGACCGAGCAAACAAGGTTGTTAAGATATCTATTACGTGGCTTCAATTTTAGACCAGTAAAAGAGAACAAACGATTACCTCTGCGCGCTCGTTTTAACGAGAAATAGGTCCAATAACAGATAGACAGATTTTCGGCCGCAGGGTTTGATTACTGGCTCTAAAAGTTTGACTTGCAATGTAACAATGCATGAATAGATCCAATAGTTGATAAGGGTCTACACCTTATTTCGGGAAGATCAAGCAGCTGGCTCGGGTTAGCACGCAGTTTCTGTTTCTCTCATAACTCGTTATGTACAGGTTTACATGCTGGCTGCTTGTTCAGAGCTGTTCTGATTGGATGTAAAACCTGTCACAAAAACTGAACAACTTATTAGTTTCTGTTGACGGACAAGTCTTTTATGCGGAATGCCAAGTACTAATTGGTTTGTTTTACCATTAGTTGTACTATAGATATTAAATAAATGATAATAAATAATATTAATATTAACCCTAACGCTTTAAAAATTTATAATAAGTAATAAATAATAACAACATTAATAATAATAATAATAATAATAACAATAATAATAACAATAATAATAATAATAATAATAATAATAATAATAACCCTTATGCTTTAAAATGGATGACAAATATATACAAAAAAAACAAATACTAGTATAGGAATTTAATACTTACGTTTAAAACAATATTTGAGCAAAAAAGGAAGTTGTATTGCGCCCATTTAGGAAAATAGTTAAAACCTTAAGTTTTTTTGTGTTAACTGAGCACGGGAACCCTATGTAGGACCGTGCGTGGACTGAGACTAGTTATTGTGACCCGGCCTGGCCTGGTTACATTTTTGAACGGACTCGTGTTTTTTTTGTAGTTTTGCTTTGCTTCGTGAGTTTTGATTTTTATCCGAAGTTAACAAAAGGTTCTGTAGCCTGCCCAGAACGGGTATTTTGTCATTCAGATTAAACGTTGTTGCCATCCAAACCAGCTGGTCCTCAGTACACCCCCAACGTGACGTGCAGGATTATAAACGTCACTCCAATAATGTTCACACAGTCTAATCACAACTCTATTTAGAACACAGCAACGTTCACTGCTGTTCATTCCCTTCTAGGAGCGCTAGCTTTCCGATCGGGCGAACCAATGTCCACTTCTTGGTCGCAACGTCTGCAGATCGGATAAGACCATCATGACTAGCGATTGGCGTTATAACACGACCGAGACGCCAGTTGCCTCTTGGAGCGCCATCCTCGATAACCAACACGAGATCTCCACTGCGGATGTCGCGTTGTAACTCACGCAACTTGCTTCGTCGGATCAGGTATGTTACGTACTCTGTCCTCCAGCGGCGCCGGAACTGGTCTGCCAAGAGCTGACTGTGACGCCATCGTCGACGCAACAATATATCCCTTTCGGTAACGTCAGGTGGTGAAGTGTTAACGCTCGCACAACCATGAAGAAAGTTGTTAGGCGTCAGTGCACTAACATCAGTTCGAGACAACTTCATTAACAGTAAGTACGTTCCCGAGCATCACTCGCATGGCACGCTTGCTTGACTTGACAAGAGCTTCCCACGTCCCACCGAACCAGGGCGCATCAGGCGGGTTAAATTGCCAATCAACACGTCAAGCACTGAGCTGATCAGCAACTTGTTCTTGATCCATCTTCTCGAGTTCTTTGCGTAACTCCCTTTCAGCCCCGACAAAATTTGTACCATTGTCACTGTAGATCCGAACGGGATGCCCACGACGTGCTTGGAAACGACGCAAGTCCATGATAAATGAATCTGCTTCGAGACTGTGTGCAACTTCCAAGTCCACCGCACGAATGTGCAGGCATATAAACAGACAGATGCAGCGTTTCTCTACTCGGTTACGGCCAATACGCACTTGGAACGGCCCGGCGTAGTCTAGTCCTACATGTTTGAAAGGTGAACTGACACCAGCAAGACGCACGGCTGGCAGTTCGCTCATCTTCTGACTCATCGGTTTAACACGACGTCGGTGGCACAACGGACACTTGACTGTGCAGTTCTTGACTTCCGCTCGGCCCCGTAAGATCCAAAATCTGTCACGCAGATCTTTGAAAACATGTTCCACTCCTGCATGCGTCAGCTTACAATGATAATCAGCAACTATTATGCGTGTAATGTCATGTCCGTGGTCTAGAATAATTGGGTGTCGGGACTCCCATGGCAGCTCTGCTATTTCTATCATTCAACCAACGTGTAGCACTCCTTCAACCAATTGCGGATCAAGACTTGCAATTCGGCTGGTTGGAGAAACTGGGCGACCTTTCGACAATGACGTGAGTTCGTCAGCAAATCGGTCTTTCTGTGCCCATTTCATCCAGTACAGCTCAGCTTCCTTCAACTGTTCAACACTAAGTATTCCTGATTTTTGTTGATCTTTATTGTGCAGGTTGTGGCAGAAGCGGAAAATCCACGCAGTCACTCGACGTAACTTCAACCAACTGGAGTAAGTAGAAGGATCAGCTAGCGGCTGGCAGGACTCCTCTTGGACTCTGAGGATCTTCTTTCTGAGCTCTGCTTTTTCTGTTGGAGGCGCACTGGCGGGCACGTCATCATTCCTGTCATCAGTCCTCTATGGGCAGTCTCAGGAACTCTGGTCCCTGGATCCAAGTTGACTGAGCCCCTATCTCGCTTGCTGGTACTCCTCTTGTGGCAATGTCAGCAATGTTCAGCTCCGTTTGCACGTGATGCCACTGGTTTGGGTCACTCTCTGTTAGCACTTCTGCAACTCGATTGGCAACGAATGGACAATAGTTTCTTGGCTCACCATGAATCCACCACAAGGCAGTGGTGGAATCTGACAAACAGATAACACTTTGCGTACTCAGTTCCGTCTCTCGGCATGTTGTCTTTGTCAGCCTGGCAGCTAACTGAGATGCCATCAACTCCCCTCGTGGAATGGAGACTGGTTTCAATGGCACAAGGCGGGTCTTGGCGATGACAAGATGACACACAATGTCTTCGAGCGTTGATGCAGCGCGCATGTAAACAGCTGCAGCACATGCATCTTTAGATGCATCACAGAACACTACAAAGAGTTCTCACTAGCTTGCTGGAGATAAAACGATGGACACATAAGGACTTCAGGGCAGCAATCTCGTTCTCACAATTGTTCCATTCAGTTCGCAGGTCTGGTGGAAGCAGGTCATCCCAGTCCAAACCCCGTGACCAGGTGCATTGCAGCATTACCCTGGTGCGAATGACATTTGGCCTAGTCCATCCCAGGGGGTCATAAAGTCCAGCTAATCTCTTGAGGATACCGCGCTTTGTTCCCGGTGCTGGAGGGCGATGAATGTGGGCAGATGTGAACCCAAAGGTGTTAGACTGTGGATCTCACCTTACCCCTAACGCACGTCCGAACGGAAGTTCCCCCATTTCCAGTGCTTTGCCAGGTACTGCTCGGTCTGTTTCGGGTACTGCTGTTAGCACCTCGGAAGAAAAAGAATTCCACCTACACATTGGAAACCCCCTTTGGCCATAAGGGTTGTAACATCCTCCCGTAGAGTCGCAGCTTGCTCCGCATTCTCACAGGAAGTGTACAAGTTATCTACGAAAATACCACGCTCGACAACGGCGGCTGTATTGGGGAATCCTTCCTTGTTATCCTCTGCGGTGCGTTTCACTGCGTAGTTCGCCTCACATGGCGACGATTTATCTCCGAACACTAAACAGTTCATTTCACAGATATCTGGTGGTTTATCAACTCCATATCTAGACACATCCCCTGCCAGTGCTATCGGTTTCTCCCGGAAACACATAAGGATCCCCGGCAAGTCGTTGTGAAGGCTCGGTCCAGCCTCGAGGCAGTGATTAAGGCAGACCCCGTTATGCTCTACGGCTGAGTCGAACACGACCCTGGGTGTTGGTTTATGTGGTGGCAATACTCGGTGGTGTGGAAGGAACCATTGCTCTGTATTCTCTACATCAGTCAGTTTGCGTGTGAATCCTTTCTCGACGTATGCCCCGATGGCCTTACTATACCCTTATGCCAGGCTCGGATCCTTCTGGAGGCGGCAATCTAAAGATTCTAGACGTTTCAAGGCTGTATTGTAGTTGTTCGGCAGCGGCGGTTGATTTGGTTTCCAGAGTAATCCCAACTTGTACCCTGGTCCATCGCTCGGCATGTCTCTTTCAGGATCTCCATTGCTCTTTGTTCACTGTGACTGTACATTGGTGTGTCGTCAACTCGAACACCAAAGGTGTCAACGCCCCAGAATGTACGCAGTTGGTGGTTTGTATCATTCTTGACATCGGACACATGCACACAACAACAACGCTTTATTTCACATTTCACTGTTGCATATTTTCCATACATATATATATATACATACTGTAGATTTGAATGTAAATATAAATAAGTATAATAAGTCTAATACAAATTAATATAGGAAATGTCCAGTGTCTGAATTAACTTTGAAGTTTTCTTGTTAGACACTAGTTATTATATGTTATGTTTGTAGACATAATAGCGGATTTTTACAGAATATTTTTAGTGATTATTAATGAGAGGGATATAGTTCTAGGATACTAGGATGAGAGTTGCTTTGTTACCAAGTATCGTTTGGCTTTTTGGGTAAAATTAAAATTATTGGAATGTTTCAGATCATCAGGTAGTTCTTTCCATAAGTCAACTGCCATGGCTTTTGTGGTTTGTTTACCTATGTTAGTTC
>JAOBRD021053013.1:0-11482 GCA_027575215.2 Hydrozoanthus sils | reverse complement strand
TGTTTCATAAGTATTTCCCCAGGCAATCAAACCATACACAAGAAAGGAATACACTAAGGCATAATATAGATTCAAAAGAATTTCTAAAGAAACATAGTAGCGGATTTTGCTGAGGATTCCAACACTTCTTCTAATCCTTTTCACAACACATTCAACATGCTTCTTCCAATTCAGATTAGAATCAATCATAATTCCCAAATATCTGATACAGAATTCTCTATTAACTGCCGGTCATTTATCTTAAGATTACGTTTAAGCCCTTGCACATTCTTTTGAGGTGGATGGAGCATAACGAAATTGGACGATATTTAAAGATAACCTATTAGCGCAGAGCCAAACGTGGACCTTGTTTAATTCATTGTTAATAGTTTCTTCAAGATTTAAAATATTCTTATGTTCACAGAATAGGTTAGAATCATCAGCAAAAAGATGAAAGTCAAACAGATCAGAACTATTTTGAAAGTCATTAATATATATTAAAAACAGTAATGGTCCTAGCACAGACCCCTGTGGAACCCCACAATTTACATTACATTGTGCTGACGTAACTGAATTAATACTGACAATTTGCCTCCTATCATTAAGATATGACTCAAACCATTCATTAGCAACACCACGAATACCATAGTTTGCAAGTTTTTTTAGCAAAATGTCATGATTTACTGTGTCAAAGGCTTTGCTAAAATCAAGGAAGATTCCACAGGAGTAATTACGATTTTCAATAGCCCTTTGTATTTTGTCAATTATACAAAGAATTGCATGGTCTGTGCTATACCGATCCACTCCTAAAGCCGAATTGATTGTGAAAAAGCATATTATTTTTCTCAAGAAATTTAATAAGTCTTTCATACATCAGCTTTTCAATAAGTTTATTGAACATTGAGAGTAGCGATATTGGGCGATAATTAGACAAGCAGGTTTGAGAACCTTTTTTAAACACAGAAATAATATTGGCCAACTTGAAATCAGAAGGAACAGTGCCGGTCAAAAACGATGTGTTGAAGATAATTTCTAATGGTTTTGAAATAACAGATTTAAGAAGCTTTAGTATCTCAGTAGAGGTACTAGATGGACCCACAGCTTTTCCGCTTTTTAAGCTAGATATTTCATCTTCTATTTCAGAGCTTGTAGTCGGAAATATATAAAAAGTTTTACTTGCAGACTCTGGGAGGTAATCTGTTGGGCTTTTTTGAGCTGCTGGTATCCTTTTTTCTAACTCTTTTCCAACATTAGTGAAGTAGGTGTTAAACGCATCAGCAATATGCTTTGGATCAGAGGTTTCTTGATTATTTTCTACAGTATTGATAATGTTTTGGCTTATTCTTGGTTTATGATGTATAATTTGCTTAATCCAATTCCATACCTTTTTGTCATCTTTGATATGATCAAGGAAATATTGATTATAATAGGCCTTTTTACTGATCCCGAGTAAATGGTTGCTTTTATTTCTATAAATTTTAAATTTACTGTGGTAATATGTGTATTTAGTCTCAATAAATATTTTATATAAGTTATTTTTTGTCTAGATGGATTTTCTTATTCCTAAGGTAATCCAAGGCTTAGATTTTAGCTTCAACTCTCTTCTAGACAGCTTCAACTCTCTCCTAGACATTTAGTATCAAAATAGAAATTTGAAAAACAACTCATAAAAGACAAAGAGATCAGGTTAGGGGCGGTACAAAATCGGCTTTTATGACATTGAAGGAAAAACTGATAAATAAACCATAAATACCACTCGTTTGCGATTAGAAACCATTCAGCCTGACCATGGAAAATTGTGTAGGCTGTAGCAGCGCGGGTTACTATGGGTATGACCTCAGTATTGAAAGGTTTTTAACTTTCTTCAATTTTCGAAGAAACGTGGGATAAATGAGTTAAGTAATGCAACGCTTTCTCGTGGGATGCCGCGGAGAATGAAGAGTTTTGCCCTCCATGTCATAATCATATTATCGCCTGGTTCCTTGCAAAATTTAGGATTAGTATCACTTGTTTTCAATTTTTTCCAAATATTCCGTGCCGCTTTTGTCGGGAAAAAGTTGAAAACAATCGTGAAATTAATCCTCAATTTTACTCGGCGCCATGCGATTACCTACACTAATTTTTACTTGAATAATCCCTGTTTAAAATCACCGCTTCAGTCTGAGATCGCGCGTTTTCTTGTTGTCGATAAACTAATCAAGTCGTGATCAGGTGCTTAATGAATGTTGAAACGTCCCTTATTCGGCAATGATTCATCATGGCTTTCCCATACTTAGCCATGTAAATGCTCCTTCCATTTTAAAACTGTTGCAAAAAAGTTCCTCTTATGTAAATTATTGAAAGTGTCACTTTGTATTTATAGCGCTATTCAGTCAACGAGTTTTCATAAGGACACTGTAACTCTCGTGCTCTATTTTGCTACTTTTGAATTAGGAACACGTTTAATTCCTCCTTTTCCCCTAGTTAATGTAAAACAAAGAACGAATCACGGCTAAGTTCGGGAAAAAGTCACTTTTGAAAGAGATTAAAAAGAAAGGCCTGCTGTTGCACACCCGTAACTCAGAGTTGCCGATAAAATAACAATTTATGTTCTTAAATGATACTGGGGTTACATTTTTTATTATTTGCGAGAAAATAGGAAAAGCTAAATAAATGATATAGAACTGAAAAAAAAAGAAAAAACCCCAAGCTTTTGAGTGTTAGTACAAATCACGACAAATGAATTTTACAATTCACGACAGCTCAAACTATTGCAATTCACAACAGGTAAGTTATTACGATTCACGACAAGCTTATTACAATTTACGACAAGTTTTACAATTCACGACGCGTATTATAATTCACGACAGTGTTACAGTTCACGATAGTACAATGTCTAAAGAATAAATGTTGATGAGAATCAATAACTATATCTGAAACAAAAAAACTGAGAGCATGGTAGTTGGAAAAATTTTATTACTCACTCATAAAAATCAGCTACATGATGCTCTTTTTGTGCAACTATGAATAAACACACAGTGCCTTATACACTAAGAATCTATTTTTATGTTTGTCTTGTTACTTGTAATTGTTAAACTTGACTGAGTTTCATGCAAGGAGTTACAAGGGATATACAGTACAGTGGTTTACGTAGGACTTGGCACAAATGAGTCAATTACACAGGCATTGACTTAAAAATATTAAAAGGAGGTTTGCCGGAAGCTTAGTTCAAACAAAAAATTAGCCTTTCAATGGCACGAAAGTTTTATCTGGATCATGTAGGATCCTAGTCTGGTATATACAAGTCTAGATCTGTTATTACACGAAGTTGATAAAAATAACTTCGACTGTTAAATGTTACTTTCTTTTTGCAGTAATACACGCTGCTTTTTATGAGAACCAGAAATTTTCGGCTGAGACTTGGCTGTTCTTAAACTTTTGGGCGATTTCAGCCTCAAACCGTTCTTTTAAGAAAAATTGTTCATATTTTCTAATTCCAAATGAAAAGAGCGGTTAAAAATGTTGTTATGAGCTTACATGTACACTGATCTTAATCTGTACTCAAGGATTGAATAAAGTTCTTAAAATTGTCCAATCATATTTCAGCCTGGTGATTTTTCTGGTCTTGTTCTTAGTTTCTTGGAATAGTCTCATCCTGGGTATTCTAATAATGTTTGTTTTCTTATATTAAAAAAAGCGTGTACACTACACCATGTAATTAGGGAAGATTAACAAGGTATCACTAACTAAACTTGGCCCAGTTGTTCAAGGGCCGATTGGCACTAACCCTGGGTTAAGCCAAAATTCAAGCAGTAATTTTTTCTCCAGGAAAAGGTTTACGGTTCTTGTGAAATGCTGTAAAGATATTCCACGAAAAAAACTTGTAAACTTCAAATTTAGAGCTTTAATCAATCTGTGTGGTTGGAAGCAGAACCCTGGGTTAGTGCTAATCGGCCTTCGTAACTGGGCCCTGAGCATTACGTCTTATAGTATAACTGTGGCTAAACCTTATGGCTATGGTTAAGCCTGACTATCCTACAACCTACCTTGATGACTTGAAAACATTGTTTTCTTTTTTAATATCTAATACTATGTAAATGATAAGTGTTGCTGAAAGTGAGAGTGCATCCTAGTCTTATGGCAACGTATCAACATAAAAGATCAGCTTCATTTTGAATCAGCTCATAAAATGTTGCACCAACTCTATGACTCCATGTTCTGATTTACCGGTAAGCACTCCTGCTAAGGCTCCACATTACAAGAACAAAAAACACCGTACTCATTTTTCAACGCCCGCTCCAGCGTATCCCAGAAATGCGGTCGCACATCTGGGTTCTCCCAATCCACGTAGGTTTTATCTTGGAGCTCCAACGGCACTGCGCATGCTCTATACAGTACAGGAACTACCTTGTGGTTGTGGAGTCGAGCTAGGGCTTGTCGTAGCTCACTTTGACACCAAGTACTTGTTATGAAGTCAGGAGACAGCACCGCTACTGTCACCTTGCTCTTGTGTATTGCTTCTGCAATATTTGTAACGATTGAATTGCCCGGTAAAAAATCCCGATAATCAATACAGCATCTGTATCCTCTAGATTCGAGTGTTGCTAGTAGATGTTTGACCCAGTCAAAGTCCTTCGAGCTGTATGTAATAAACACATCGTAGAGTGTTGTAGCTGTGAAAGGAAAAAAAACCGAATTTACACTGAATATTGACTCGTTCTGTTTGGATGCACTATATCATGGGCAGCACATAATGTTCTCCAAAAACCATAAAACCCAAGGTATAGCTTATGTTCGAAAACGTAGAGTGCGTTGCGATTCAGTTAACTTTTTGCTGGGAGGGGACACCAATGTAATGCGGAATTGGCGGCTCAGATAAGCGCGCGTGATTGACCAATTGGATTTCAATTTATTGGTTTTACCGAATTACTACTTCGTAAAAACTACATAAATTAGATTTATTCAATAAGTGTTGGAGCATCGTCGAATACAAGCTGTAAGACCCTCCATGAAAAGTTTTATTTCAAAGTTTTCTTTCATTTTCATTAATCTTCACATAGTTGAAACAACAGCTTAAGCTAGTAACATTCATTCAATATCGCTACTTAAAGCGAAAACAATTTCAAAGACAAGCCCAAGCTAAGTCGGTTATCACTTACTTCTCTTTTAAATCAAATGAAGCAGGAACAAATGTGGTTACTTTCAATGTTTTTAGTAGTATAGTAGGGATGGAATTGTCCCCCCCCCCTTTTTGCGGAGCAAGTGCGGGGCACGCATAAATTATCTCTTTTGTTTTCCGAATTCATGATTTAAATTCGGAGCACGCTTATATGTCTACTTTGTCATGAAAATCATCCCGACGGTCGTTTTTCGAAATTGGCGCCAAATGCATTAATTATGCAAAACGGCAACGTTTTTGATTCGCCGTGATTGGTTCGTGCATGAGAGTATTGTTTTAAACCATGACATCATGTTTATATTTTTATTTAGGATGGGACGCTATAAGGCCAAGCATTGTTGTCATTTCCCAGTTCGAAAACTGTAGAAACTGTAAGAAAGTTTTAAAAAAGTATAGTGAGAGCTTTTGCAAATCCAGGCAAGTTAAATAACAATGGACAACTTAATTCCCTTATGTTTTATTTTTGACAGCTGTCGGCGAGATTTCGCACATTTGAGGCTGCAACGGCTCAGTGAATATTTAATTAGAGCGCTACAAAGGAAGTTAACTAAGCATCTTGTGAAATAGACCTCACCACGCAAGAAGAAATGAAAAGACTCAATGAAATTACGAATAACAGTTTTTTTTGTTGATAAAACGTTACAAGCAAAGTCTTCTATGTGTCAATGTATCTTATCCATTTTTCGGACCTTTTCATCCCAGGTCAAAACCTTCTTCTCAATTTTCCTGCTCGTAGTTTGTCAGGACTGGGTCCCGTACCGACAAGCCCAGAGTTTATATAGGATACCCATTGAGGATTTTTTCTCTTCCGCGATGGCTGTAAAAGAATTTGGTCCATGTCTTTTTCCAAACGACTAATTTCCTTTATTTTCGGAGGTTGTGATAGGTTTGATACATAGTAAAATGAAGAAAATGTCGGGCCCTAGGGGGAGCCACATTCGGCCAAAAACACATCGCTAATTTGCAATATTGCCGGCATGGTGAATACCCGATGGTGTAGTGGTCATCACGCCTGAGTAGAATACAGGAGAAGCGGTTTCGAGTCCCAGTTCGGGCATAACACCAATTTTTTTCGCATGAGTGTGTGATAGGTAAATTTCACTGTGTGTGTTTTATTTCTCATAGATATCTTTGTTCTAGCCTTTTCAAGCCTCAAAATCATTGACTTTGTGTTACACTTTCTCTTCTCAAAAAACCCTGCAATTGTTTCTGCACCTGACATTCCTTGTGGGCTTTTAGGCATTTGATCATTGGGCAACACATTCGTTCTCAATTGACATCTCTCTGGTGTATTGGGTTTCAAATCGACAGGTAAATAACCAAAAGGACGGCTTACAGCTTCTTCAAACTGTCTGTCCCTCCAGGATGCATTTGTTTCGCGAAAGTCATAATCTGCATTTTTTCTCTCTTGGGTTCTTGAACAGCACGAGGTGGTGACAGCTGAGGCTAACCGTGTTGTTAATTTTTTCCTTGGTGAAAGAGATTTTGCAAGAAACTAACTTTAAGATTGCGATGATAAGATCCATTGTTGAATAGATTAAAATCCCTTTTATTGCTAGATGTTTTCCGCCATTTGATCATTGAAAACAATCAGGTTATTAATGGCTTCCTCCAGGGCAGCGTGAATGCCTTTTAAAAACTCAATTCCAGGTACCCTGTGTTGCATCTGCTCGTAGGCTGGCTGCTGTTGTGAATAACACCAAATAAACCGTTGAGGTGGTGGACAAATCATGTTGTTCTCGTGTTCAAGAAATTTGTTGTCGTTTATATATTCACAAAGTTGCTCGTAAACAAGTCTCTCAAACAACATTTACCACCCACTACCAACAACTGGCAACAAAGAATGGTGGTCAAAAAGCTTAAAGAATTAGAAAAACGCAATTCCGGTATAAATAATCTCGATTATCAAATTTCGGATTCCGAATTAAAACAAGCCATAAAAAAGTTAAAAAACAAGAAGCCGTCATTCTCTGACTTAATCAAAAATGAAAAGCTTTAGACTATAGCTTTGATCTCTTGTCGGAAGCGTACCTGAAACTATTTTTAACACAGTTTTGAATATCGGAAAATACCCAAGTATTTGGAGCGAGGGTCTTATAACGCCAATCTCTAAGTCCGGTGATAAGAGTGATCCAGGAGTATGTGTTTCTAGCTGTTTAGGGAAACTTTTTTCGTCAATAAAATAATAATAATAATAATAATAATAATAATAATAATAATGATTTATTTATAAAAATTCATAATAGCATGCTTAGCGTATTGTCTCAAACTTCGCTTATGTTCTACATTTCAGGTTACGAGAGATCTTTTGGTTTCACCAATATAACTCTATGGTAAGACGCACAAGGAACTGTTTTTATTATTCTTTAGTTCTGACCTCGTACGTGTCCTGAAGAGTATTGCAACTTTTTCATAGTATCCCTCCTGCGTCTTATCTATGGAGTTTTATTAGTGAAGTCAAAACAATTACAATATAAAAAAAAACCTTACACAGGAAAATCACTTCCGTGTTGCTGTTGGCAGTATTTCTGTTTTGAACGTGTCTGCATGACTTTTTGTGGAGCTGGTCCCTTTCAAAGCTTGGTTTTGCTGAACGGGATTTGAACAGAGAACAACTTGATCGTGACCCGTGGATGAAGTGGAAAACAAATCCAAAAATGACCACAACAATTGTAATTCCACCAACAACTCCGACTGGAATGTACCAGCGACTAGATTGTTGAGACTCATTTCCCTTTTCTAAAATAGAAAAAGTTTTCAGAAAGCCTGTTAACCATAGTTAAAACGAGAATGTTCTCTTCATATACTCACATTTCCTAATTTCTACTTAGATGTAATGGGTTTATAATATCAGATTACGAAAAAATGTGGAGACATAACTCGAAAAAAAACGAGTCCCATCAGGAACTCGTTTTTTTCCCTTCGAGTTATGTCTCCGCATTATTTCGTAATCTGATTTTCCTAATTTCTAATCAATAACACATTTAACTCAAACTTTTACATCCGTATTTATAAATAATATAGACAAAAAACGACGCTTGTTTACACTGGTGCTACATATAAATATCGCCCCGTCAATCTACAAAGGTGGTGCGGTGCTGGGAAGTTTTAAAACAATAACTTGTTTGGTTCGATGTACGTTGGTTCAATTGTTAGTATTTAGACTTCTATCGGTTGAAGCAGTTCACCTTAATCTTTTAAACATTAGCCTTCACTAGATAGGTAAAGAGTAATTGAATGAAATACTCACTGATAACATTCAGGCGAACATCAAAAGGTTCATTTCCAAGCTCATTGGAGGCAACGCACGTATAAATCCCAGTATTGTTCTCATTAATGTTAATCAATGCAAGAAAATGCCCTCTGACCAGGACCTTTGAACTGTTTCTCGGACTTCGCTTGATCCACATGAAGCTGATATAAGGAAATCCTTTTGCGCGGCACACAAGAGATACGTTCGACCCCCTCAGCTGAGAAACTTGTTTGGGCAATCCAAAGACTTTGGGAGGCTCTGAAATGAGAAATGATGTCTAAGTAAAACGTATTAAACAGACTGAGAATCTTTTTCCCCACATTTCGATTTCAGATTTCGGCAAGATTACTCAAAGCAACAAGTAGTCGTGAAACGGGGGTCATGCATTCATCCCAGTTTTCGCTCTACAATAATAAAGACAGACTCAAATAGTCTCTTTACTGTGCTTTGTTATATCGATCAAAATCCTTCACTTTCCTAACTTTCTGACCTCCCATCCTCCTCCCTCCTCCCCCTCAACATTTCTTCCTGCACGCAAGCTATATATACACCTACACTGTACCCTTACCTTGTTTAGGAGGACAACCGAACAATTCCATTCTCATTGATATACGCTCGTGCCAAGACTTAGGAGAAACTCTGATAAATCGCCCTTCAACTGGAGGTGTGAGATAATTTTCGAATATTGTGTCTCTGTCCTTATTTCCTTGTAGAACCTGAAATGTATACGCAAAAACTATGTGATGAAAACTTTGCTTTTCTTGTATTACTGCTGCTAATATGAACGCTTTTGAATTGAAAACAGTGTAACAAATTTGTAGTAAATAGTTTATGCACTTTAATCTTTTTATCTATTGTCTATTTGCCTTTCAAAACGGTGTTAACTGCTTAACAACTTTAACGTATCTCAAGACGGTGTATTTTTCTTTTTAGTATGCCAAACAACGCATATATGAATGCCCCAAAATTTCATTGAATGTTGATTCAAATCCAAAAGTTGTTATTGATTCAGATTTACGTGCAAAGGTTCGTTTTTTAGCCGCAATGAATATACTTTCTGTTAATAAACAAAAAAAGAGTGTGCTAACAAATATGTTACTATACTATTCTACTGGGAAACTAAGCGCATGAAAGGCCGATTATCTGGTTGAGTTACGATCCTTTTAAAAAACAATATGCATCGTTATATCAATAGCCATGCTATATATTGGAAACTTCACATATCATATGTAATCAATTTTTCTTCCAGCAGGTAGATGTCTCCAAAATATTTGTTTGATCAAAGTCAACTTGTTACATGTTTGCGGCCTATATCAATTAAATCAGGTGATCCAAGAAATTAAGACAGTGTCTTAACCTGTAAGCTTATTGCGCATACAATATATATGGGACAAAAGCTCTTGTTTTCTATTCAAATCAGCTCTTGAATCTCATGAGGTTCAGGATTTGATCAACGATTTCTTACACCAAGATTTTGAAGAATTCATCTAGGCGTTAATTTTGCTGTGCAAAAGTTTCAAATTTATTAAAAGCGGCAAAATGTTCTCTGAAACGGAAAATTGTAAAGCGTCGACATCGTTTAACGAACGTTGTAAATGGAATTGGTTTGATAAAGACTGCAGATTGAAGCAACTGCTGTGAGAAAAATTGCTAACGCAAAACGAAAAGAACCTTTAAATATGCATATTCGCAATGAATGTCAAGATATTTTAGAGATCATAGAAAATTGCTGAAAGAAAAACAGGAAAGTTACAAGAGAAATAAGCTTGATCAATTGGCCGAAATCCAAATCAAGGACAAGTCTTTTGGAAAGTGTTTTTTTTTTAATAAATCTTTACCGGAAGAATCGATTTCTGAATCGTCACACCCACACACACGTGTTGATTGGACAAAATACTTTGATCAATTACATTTACCACCCACTACCAACAACTGGCAACAAAGAATGGTGGTCAAAAAGCTTAAAGAATTAGAAAAACATAATTCCGGTATAAATAATCTCGATTATCAAATTTCGGATTCCGAATTAAAACAAGCCATAAAAAAGTTAAAAAACAAGAAGCCGTCATTCTCTGACTTAATCAAAAATGAAATGCTTAAGACTATAGCTTTGATCTCTTGTCGGAAGCGTACCTGAAACTATTTTTAACACAGTTTCGAATATCGGAAAATACCCAAGTATTTGGAGCGAGGGTCTTATAACGCCAATCTCTAAGTCCGGCGATAAGAGTGATCCAGGAGTATGTGTTTCTAGCTGTTTAGGGAAACTTTTTTCGTCAATAAAAATAATAATAATAATAATAATAATAATAATAATAATAATAATAATAATGGTTTATTAAAAAAAATTCATAATAGCACCCAAGTGGTGAAGAACAATGAAATTTACAAGACTTAAAAGTTAAAGTTGTAAAAATCTTTGATTTATGTTTTAATGGTATAATGTAAACTAATATGGTATAATATAGGGACTGTGACATAAAAAATGATTTGTAATGATACAGTGCCTTTGCTATAAAACTAAACATTTAATAGAAAGACATATGTTTCAATGTCGCCGTGGAGCAAGACAAGGATGTATCTTGAGTCCGCTGTTATTTTAAGTATTAATAAATGAACTACCAGTATCGTTTGACTATTTAAAAACCTACCCGTTTTCTCTCCTGAATCGGACAGATATTAACACTTTACCATATGCAGACGACTTAGGTTCGATCGGGGGGCCATTTATTCTATTTAGCGTTAATTTTATTTCATTTAGGGTTAGTATTTAATTTAGCGTTGATTTTTATTTCATTTATGGTTGGTATTTCATTTAGCGGTGATACAGACAATTATTTAACAAAAAAAATTGTAAAACGATTAATGAACTTATGAAATAGACATTTTGTTACGTTGGGCATTGGTAATTCCATTATATGCCAAAGGTTATACTCAGAGTTCACATGTTTATTTAATGTAAAATTTAAAGGTTTTGGCAATATGTTACAATTTAGCATCATGCCAATAAATCTTCCTTACTACTACTACTACTACTACTACTACTACTACTACTACTACTACTACTACTACTACTACTACTACTACTACTA
>JAOBRD021052910.1:0-11483 GCA_027575215.2 Hydrozoanthus sils | reverse complement strand
AGGGAAAAGGACCAAAGCTCTATATATAGTACCTCAGTGAAAAAGAGGGGTAATTTCATGCAGTAGTTATTGTTTTTTTTTCACATGACTTTGTATTTTTACAGCAGCCAGATGAACCTAACATGTCCCACACAGTAAATGAGCTGCGATTTGGAGGGATCATAACAGTAAGTTCAATAACTTTTTCACTGCTTATAAAAAATTCAAGGGTTCCTGGGACCTCCAATCTTTTCATGGTCTCATGACTGTCAGTCTTAGTGTTTCTGTGACAAAACATGTGCATTTGTTACAACTTTACAGGCAGTATTAAATTCTAATTCTTGGCTATTTTGTTTCTATCCCTAGGACATTGGTAGTAATATTTTATATTATATAACCACAACAACAACAATGGTAGTTTATGATAATGATAATAATAGTTACTGTAATAATAATTGTTAATTATAAGTTTATTAAGCATAGTATTGCCAATGAAATTTACATTGAGGGTTGATATGAATTCTTGAGTCGTAACAGAAAAGTATTTCTTACTGAGAAACAGTGGGATACCATTAGAGAGGTGCCCATAATTAGGCCTTACTGTAGTAGTATAGTAAGTAATACTTTTAGCTGATTTCACATTTTGTATGGGTCGTATGATTTTAGTTAACAAGGGTTAAGTTTAAAATTGAAGATCAAAAACGTTCTAAGATACTTTTAAAAAAGTACTTTTAGCCTTTCAATTTTAACATTTTTATAAGCAAAACAATTATGACACAGTTAAGTTTAAATTCAGTTATTATTTTAACCTTAACCTATTTCACTTCTTAGTACATTTTAGTTAATGAGAGCTAATTTAAAATTTAATGATATTGGTTTTACCATTGAGATTCTTCCTTCAAAAAATTACCATAGGTGATGAGGCCACCTGATAGAATAATTGCTTGTATGATTGTATAATTATTTAACTTTTATGGTTAAACACCTCGACAAGGTCCCACCTTTTTTAAAGTGCATATGAAGGGAAAAATTTTATTCCCCCAGTGGATTGGCCTTGCTTAATGAGGAATAGCAGTGAAAAAATTTTCTCGAAATCTTTTATGGTTTTTGAGATATTAACATTTAAAGTTCTCAACTGATGACGTCACGTATGCTTCCGGCAAATTTGCATTTTATTTAAATCTGCTGCCAATCCACAACCCCTGGACAAAATTGACCCAAACTTGCATCGATGATCTATCTACTTCAAGACACAGCAGCAGCCCAAGTTTGGCTTAAATACATCCAAAGGTTATGGATTGGCAGCAGATTTTAATAAAATGCAAATTTGTTGGAAGCATACATGACGCCATCAGTTTACTTTAAGTGTTGATATTTCGAGAACTAGGAAAAATTTTGAGAAAAGTTTTTCACCACTATTCCTCCTTATGCACTGGAGTAATAAAATTTTTTTCTTCATATGCACTTTAACACATTTTCTGCAGGACCCGATTCCTGGGGCTTTTACAGCACTTAAAAACAAGAATAAGGAAGATGCGAATGGTGAGTACTACAGTAATATATGTTTAGCAATTATTTCAAGAGTGAGAAACAGATATGAGATGGTAATTACTGTAGCTAGAGAGGCCCATAGCGCAAGTTGGCTATATACGAAAGACCGTGTCATATCCAACAAACACAAATGAAATAAATGTTTTATTAACCCTTTCAGCCCAGGCCAGTTTATCAACATCAAATTTCTCCTTGCATAACACATACAAAATAAGTCATTTGGTAATGAGAAAATGGAAATTGATCAAACAAGTTGAACAATTGAATATGAAAAGCAAAATTCTCCCAAGCTGGTTGGACAAAAAGTATGGATCCTAATTGGGAGAATTTACCAACACAACATTTGTTGTGTTTGGGGCTGAAAGGGTTAAATTTCCCTATTTTTTCAGACCTCTCCATACTTCCGAAAATGACAGCTAAAGCTTATAAAGAACCATATTTGAGCTTTGCAATACTACACAGTCAGTTTCTATATAAAATTATGGTGAATTTGGTATAATTTATGAGTTGATAACCAAGATGAAGTTGAAAATTTAATAAGTAACTTTGATATACTAATAATTATATAATATAAATTGGGACAGGTTAGAGCATTTTTTCCCATAAGTTTTAGACTAAGATTCCTAGTGCCCTGTAAAGTACCACAATTTCTGTAATAGTTGACAATGATTTCTTTCCTCCCGTGGTTGCAGGAAAATATAAAAAAAATGATAACACATGGTTGGAATGAAGTTATCATACAAAGTGCAATTAAACATATAATTTATATAAATAAATTTGGAAAGAATTCTACATATAAATGCATCCTATGCTCTTATTTCTGTTTCAGCATTGTCTTCTCATGACTATGTGCTGAAGATAGTACCCACAATTTACGAAAAGCTTGATGGCACTAAACACTTCTCCTACCAATACACATGGGCGCATAAGGTACAGTTGAGTTCCTCAATGCAACACTGTGTTCTTTACTTTGACATCTTTAATATATCTACATGTATATATATAAGACAAACATTTCATAATGCTGGTAAAAAAAAATTGCCACTTACAAGTGGGATGTGCTAATTAGGGCATTTCTGTAAGGTTGAAACAGCTGTCCACAGCTGCTTGTACACTCAGGCTTACTTTTGGCTCATTTGTATGCATGCATGTGCAAGGAATGAAGTACAGTATGTGAGAGTACAAAATGTAGTTCTAAGTAGATGCGGAAGCAATGTAGACTGCAGTTGTCGGTTGTTATTCTGTGGACCGAAGCACGGCCAACGTTTAACCAAATTCTCCACCACACAAAATCAAAGATGGTGGCCATGATAAGTAATTTAAAATCTGACAGTATTATTTTTGTTTTTTCCTGATCATTCCGACTTCTGTGCAAAAGGGAAAGCAACTTAACTGTAAAGCTCAAGATTTTTAGTTTATATGAGTGAGCTCCTTTCTCTAGATAAGAGTAAGAGCCCTTTGACAGTCTGTTGCTGGAAAATAAAAGATTGTTACACTAATAAGGTGCACCCCATGCCAAGTACTAAAATCATGAACTGGGCACACCTTTCCAATTTGGCCCTAAGAATTTAATTCTCGGTACAAGATTTCCAATACAACTGATCTATGTTCGACAGCCCGATCTATAGAAATTATAGGCGAGTTTTTGTTTACATTTTTGCCTCATTAGCATAGGCACTCTTCTTTCTAATTCAGCTACAGAAACAAAACTTCTGAATAATGAAATTTTTCGGCAGAACAAACTTTCTCCGAAAATTTGAGATTGATATGCTGAATAATCTTTCCGAGATATATGGTTTTAAAAATTGGAAGTTTTACAAAAAATGTATGGCTCTTTATCGTTCTTGCCTCCAGCTGTTTTGCATTAAATTTTTTGAGTGGTAATTACACTGTCTTATAGAACCGAAATTTCGGTCACTCATTAACTTTGCTAATCATTCCCAAGTTTTAAAGTCAGTTGTTGTTTATCTCTGTTCTTTGTACGACTTGAGTTGTATGTTAGTGAAGCAGAATGTAAACAATGACGTCAGTTGAAACTCGCCTATATGTTTGACGGCCGAAGTAGGGAATTAGTTTTTAAACAAAAGTTCAGTCAGTAGTCTCGTAACAGTGTTTAGTGTTGACGGTCTGTCTATTAAACAATTATCCCCCGAAGTGGAGGTGACTAGTGGTGGATGTGCCTCGGTAAATATCTATCGCTAGGCACCGACACTAAGGGGGATAATTGTTTTAGTATAACATACCAAATCAGTCGAATAGACTTGTGTTAAAGTTTGAACCAAATTGGTTGATTTAAAATTTTCACGCGCAAGTAAAATAAGCGGGCGTTACTCTAGTTGTTGTTCTCTTTCTTGAAATTGTCGGGGTAAAACAAAATTTTCATCCTACCTGCATGTGAATACAAACATCCCAAATTTCGTTGCCCTTTTTGTGTTTAAGGGATGGAATGGCAGAATTTCGCGAATTCCTCTTTCGAGACTGTTGCGAAGGAGTTGCCATTTTGACAGCTTTCTCAAAACAGTAAATGTCGTTTCAGGAGCCAATCAGAGCACGCGAAAAGAGCTATTCACCGATTTGGTATAAACTAGTTGGTGTAGTCCTGGCAAATGTCTGAATATTTGCTTGAAAACGTCTGGAGTTTTGCATCAGTTAAAGGTGGGATTTCTAATCAATACTGTCTCAACTGAAAAAAAAATTGGCGAATCTGAAATATCTCTTATGTTGCAGGACTACGTGTCTTATGGCCACGGCGGAAGAGTTATGCCAGGTAAGGTTTAATAAAAAGCTAAATCCTTTCTCGAGCGAAGTGGCCCATTTGGCCGACGCTAATATCTCTGTAGTGTTAAGCGAATGAGAGCCTTCGACTCCCCCTGGTACTCATACATACAGCTGAGTCCACTGAAAAAAAAGTCGATAAAGTATCTTGCTCAAGGACACAACACAGTGGTCTGACTGGGGCTCGAATTCGCGACCCTAGAATTACGTGTCGAACACGCTAGATATTCTGCCGCTGTACCGCCGACATGGTTTAGCAATCTCAAACACAAAAAAAATTAGACAAATGTAAGAGCGATGAAAGAAGGGTTGACTGAAAATTGACAGGTACATTGTATTCATCATAAATTTCCGTTGTGTTAATCGCTATAGTTTGCCAGACAGTAAATTATCAGTCTTTGGGCTTAGGTTGATGTTTTGTCGCTATGATTGTTTATCAAGTTGTTTACACTCTTTTTTATAAGAACGTCGAAGTTTTCGACTGAGGCTGAACGTTCTTAAATATTTTCGGGATATCAAATGTTTTGTATATGTGGTACATTTGTATAGTATAGTAGTAGTAGCTGGTACTGACTTTTTTACCAGTTTGTCGCAAGAGATATATTTTGTACCTGTATGAAATGCGATTTGATAAACGAAAAACGTGTGATGAAGATTGTTATCTGCGAACTTTAGTCAAGAAGGCCCACCGAAAAGCAAATTTTTAATAACACTGTATGAATTATCTGCAATAGTTTATCATCAGAAATAAATGTTCTTCACCTTTTCTCAGCCTCAGCATGTTCTTAACATGTTCTTAAATTTTTGACGATTTTCAGCCTCATAGGTTCTTGTTAAAAAACAGTACCTTGCTTTCATTCCTTTTATTAGTAATTAACGATTATTACTGCTGTTTTCGTTGCAGCCATCTGGTTTAGATATGACCTTAGTCCAATAACAGTGAAGTACAAAGAGAGAAGAATGCCGCTTTACCATTTTATTACAACCGTAAGTCTCCCCAAGTTAAGAAGTTTGTGTTTTTCGTGAATCGCTACTGCTTCGATGTACCGTTTTACACGAAGCCGTATTGTCGTTTTTCAAAGTTCATGTCAAGGTCCCAAAGAGTACTATAAAAACATTGGTTTGTCAAGTTTAAGGAACATAACGATGAAAATATGCCAAGATACGGCTTGTAGAGTTTTGATTTTTTTGTCTCTAAAAGTGTCCAAGTCCCAATTATTTCATTACTAAATAACTTAATTTGTATGTGTTATGAATGTGAGAAGAAGGTAGATGTTGATAAACTGGCCGCGGCTGAAAGATTAATCACTGCACTGCTAAACCGCGATTTTCAACTGGGAATTGAGTGAAAATGTCACGACTTTTTAATCCAGTAGTTAGCAATTACAGGAGGGCTTATAAAAACCTTTTATACAAAGGTTTTATATATGCACGTTTTTATGACATAATTGAACACCTAAGAATAAATACAGTAGTAATGAAAAAAAAACGCAAGCATAACACGCGAAGTTTCGACGAAACACGTCGGCGTTCTGCTAATGGGCGAAAATTTATAGGAGTTGTGGAAACTTCGCTGAAAAAGAAACAAAATTTCCCTGAAATTTCGGCGAATTTTTACAAAACTTCTTGTAAAAACGAAGAACGAAACGAAACGAACTTCGCTTGCGTTTTTTTTTTACCCGCGAAACTTTTGTGCTTCTAACTACGGCAGACGCGTTGAATTAAGTGTCAATTTTTTATTCTATTACAGATTTGTGCTATAGTTGGAGGAACATTTACAGTCTCGGGAATTGTTGACTCACTTATCTTCACTGCCAGCAATATCTTCAAAAAGCACCAAATGGGAAAGTTGTCGTGAAGACTGCCGCCATAGAAATAAGAAAAGATTTAGGAAGTTTTTTAAGTTTGCCTTTATCACCACGTTGGGTTTTTGTTACAGATTTTGAATATTTGTCATTATGAAAAAACAAGTAGGAGAGGTGTAAGTTTCAAAGTATGGATAATTAAGGGAAGTTGTAGAGTAGGGTAGTGACGTTGTTTAAAAAAAGGTTATTACTTGTATTTTAACATGAAGGGCAAAATTACTTCGATTTGATTGGATATTAACGGAGGCATTTTTTTCTTAATTCAAGGCAAAATTACTCGGCGCTGATTGGCCACTGGTGTATTTCCGAAGTTTTACGAAGATTTCATTTAAAAGTCTTAAAAACGTATTAGAAACGTTTTCTATAGTCGTTTTCAAAATTTTTTGAAAACTTGCCAAGATTTCAAAACATTTTCGAATATCTCCGAAGATTTTAAGAAAATTTTTGAAAACCACAACGTTTCCGAAGTTTTCGAGTGATTGCAAAGGCTTTCGAACTCGAAAAAACTTTGACTGAAATAAAAGTAGTTAGGCAACGCTTTCTTGTGTCGGAACCGCTAAAAAATGAAGAATTTTGCCCACGATGTCATAAACACGTAATCGCATAATTATTCCTCGTAAAATTTAGGATTTATTTCACTTGGAAAAAATGAAAACACTCGTGAAATTAATCCTTAATTTTACTCTGCCCAATGCGATTGCCTATACATATTTTTCAGTATTCTCCAAGTTAAAGTGCCGAGCCAGGTAGTCTATTTCACAGGGTTAGCGTCAGTTATATATAAGAACCAGTAAATTTGGTCGAAGCTCATTGCCCTTAATTTTCCAGTGGCGATTTGCGCCCTAAACATTTATTATTTCTTTGTGTTTGTGAAATCGAATAAAATTAAAGTCAAACGGGCGCAGCAATACATTCACAGATTTTCCTGTTGGAAGTTTGGCTAGCAGATCTTAGTTGATATACGCAGTAGAAGTTCATGTCATGAATGCATGAGGCATTTTCACACTCATGCGCAGTGCGTATATCCCACTGTTTTTGGCGGGCCACAGGTCTTACAATGAGAAATAAACACTGCAAATCATAACAAACGACCATTAAAAGGCATAAAAAAATTATTTCTCAGAAACCATAATATTTGTAAGACGTGTGGCCCGCCAAAACAGCACCGGAGATATACGCACTGTGCATGAGTGTAAAAATGCCTTATTGGAAAACTAAGTGTAATGAACTAATATATAATTTTGTTTTTAAATTCTTTCTGTATTGTTAAGTTGAAGCTCAATAAGGCTAAAAAATCCCAGTAATTCAGCCCAAGCCTTGTTTTTAAATTGTTCTTATATAGTTTCTGGCCAATCTGGTTGTTCTGATATAAAAAAAGTAGCGTGTGTTCAGATTAGGTACAATTTGTTCATACCTGCGTTTTTCTTCAAAATGAGAGGCCAAAGTGTGACAGATTTTATTGTGAAATTAGAACTTGTTAATATCTTCCGTAGGGTCTTTCCGGCTCATGATTTGTCACATGTTAACCCTATTTTCAGCCCAGCACTCAGCAGGCTTTTCTTTTAACAAGCGGCACGATTAAGTCGTAATCTAAAAATAAATATGCGACACAACGTTAAGATTTTTTAAGTTTACTTTATTTCGGCTGGCAAAACCGGCCTCCTTCGGGTAAGGAAGAAGAAGAATAGGGGCTGATTTGGCCAGCCAGAACGTAAACCAAGAAAAAAACATTTCAACGAATATACGTTTTCTTAAAACACTTCGATGCATTAGACCTTGTTCATGAATGGCGGCGGTTTTAAGATTTTTTTGTCTTCATTCAAGTTAGCCACAACAGCCTTGTACTTAAGTTAAACTTTCAAAAGAATGTTTTACCCAAAACGAGGCTAGTAGGACATAAGTTAAATATTAAACTTGCATCCAAGCCTTCAGCAGTCGAAACAACCCAAGCGGTCTCTCTAGCTTTGTAGTATCCAACTAGGATAACCAGGCGGCGATGAATAAAAATGGCGGTTTCATGCATGGAAAGCAGCTGAATTTTAATCTTGCCAGCTTGCAAATTCTCATAACTTTTCTCCGTAATATTTCAATGAGTATAGTTAAAATTTTGGAGAGTTTCAAATTTCATCTTCGGAGATTTTGGTGGACGATCAAATTTCATACTCTCGGCACTAACTCACTTTTGTAATTTTTTTACTGTAAGGAGAATTGAGATGTTGCGGACAAATGCTTTAAGCTACGCCGTTATTAAAACGTTCAGCACTGTATACTGAGTTCCTAGCGGGCAGTACAGCGACGAAATTACAATCATGCTGAAATACCGGTAAAACATTTAATTTTATAACTCAACGGAACCAAAATGCTCAATTTTGTTTTAAAGTTGTATACAAAGAGAATGCTTCAAAACAATTCTCAGTTGTATAATAATATATCTTAACTCTCCTTACATCAATAAGACGAAAAATAAGTTGTTAGTGCAGAGATTATGAAGTTTGATCTTCCACCAAAAATCTCGGGAAATAATCAGAAATATCACGTACGTAAGTAACACGTAAAATGTAAGAATTTACTAGCTTGTCATTGGACACTCGTAAGAGTAAAAGGGTTTGGCGAAATTTGTATGCATTTTAGGATAATATTGAGCACAGTGCAGGCAATTTAAACAGACCATCCATAAGACACATTCGGTATAAACAAGCTATTTTAATTCAACACGGGGGGCACTTGTTTGAATTGTTGTCTAACGAACTTGTCGCTAGCTCTATAACCAAGTTCGCGAAGTTATAAATTATTGAGTGATCGAGTCACTTCAAGTTTAATTTTCACCTGCCAAATTAAAGATCTTGGAAAAATTGCTTCGAGCAAGCAAAAATGGACAAAGTCATTTTAATTTTCTCCCTTTGTGGAATCAACTTGCTGAGAATCGAGGTAAGTTAACAGGAGTCCATTTATATACAAGACAAGCGACAAGTTTAAGGTATTTATTTAATCAATATCTGACTTTCAAAAAAAACTTTCATAATGGTTTCACAATGGAAACTGATAACGAAGAGAACACAAAATTTACGTAGCAACTTAAAGTTTTCAGTTTTGCAAGTACTTTCCCTCTTGAAAGTTAACGGTGTTCAATATAATTATAGACCATTAATAATCTTTTGGAAGAATTACTTCTGTTCGTCAACGCTTTATGAGTCGACTTCAAACTGTTGGATTCTTTATAAAAAATTTCACACGCGCAAAGTTTATATTTGGACAATCTTGAAAAACCATCTTTTCAGAATAATGCTAGGCTAATTTTGCTACGTCTAATCTATTAGTGAGCTTGCAAGAACAAACTTGAAAAGTGCTTTAACTTTTGACGTTAAACTTTTAACTTAAATCATGCACTTCGGCAAACGAAACAAAAACAAATTTTCCTTCAGTACAAAATTGAAATAAAACTCGAAGACTTTCTTTAATTAAGCTCAGACTATAGATTCAAGCACTCATTAAGCAGTCAAGATTTGTTAAGAGTTTTTTCTCCGTAAAAATTTCTTCCATTGTTATAAAACAAGTATTCTATGACTATTTCACAAAGTTGTTTTTTTGTTCAAGTTTCGACTCTTTTGGGTTTTGTTTCGAATTCTAGAACAATTATTTTAATTTGAACATCATTCATATTACATTATCACACGTATCGTAAACCTTAATATGTGTTTGCAGTTGGTTTTCGAAAGCTCGCTTTCCAATTTTTAAAACTTGATTCTGTTCTCGGCAATTCAGACTTAATTGCTTTCATAACACGCAACTGACTGTGTGTTGATCCATTAACAGAATTATATAGTTATAACTCGACAGACTAAATCAAGATGTTGAAGCCGTAGTTGAATTTATCTGTTTACAGCAGGGTATGATTTATGAAGCCTTTAGACTTTGAACGCAGCATATATGTTTTTAATCTTCTAGAAAAAAACACACAGACTGAAACGCTTCATTATTATATACATCTCTCTTCTTTTTGTCTCACAAACTAAAGGTCTCGTTTTCTCTCAACGCTTTCGAGTGTTCTGCCGTGTCATATAGCATATTTCTAAAACTGGGTATAAATACGCGCGACGCTGTTTTATTCATTTTAGAAATTATTTTTTCAAAACACAACTGAATCGATTTTTTTAAAGAAACTTGATGACTTTTTCGTGACGTCATTCATATTTTATATTTAGGTTTAGAAGATGGTCTTCGGCCAATCAGAGCGTGCGTTTTACTGAGTTTATTTCCTAATCTCTTTTATAATCCAATTTCTAGAACTTTTTCGCCCCTTACTATCCATCCATTCCATCAACTTTTCGTCCATTCAACCTATCCATTCGTTCAACCCATCCATCCATTGAACCCTTCCACCCATTAAACCTATCCATCTAATCGGTTAACTCATCTAACCATTCAACCCATTGATCCATTCAACCAATCCATCCATTCGATCTTGATCTTGATTGAAACGCATCTATCCATTCAACCGATTCTTCCATTCAATCTACCCTTTCGTTCAATCTATCCATTCATTCAACCAATCTATCTATTCAGCCCATCCGTTCATTCCTTCCAAGACTTCCAAAGTTTCATTTGACAATTGTGATAAAAAACAGATTTTACTTTTCTCCTTAGTCGTTTCAGTTTATCATTCACCGGTCGTCCTCAGTGCAACACGTGGGAGGCGTCGTAGATTGCAAACTGACAATTGCAGTGGCTAGTAACACCTCAGCGTTCTTGAAACTGAAGGTTCCTTATGACAGCAGCGCAGCAGTGTTTGAGATCACTGGTATGGAAGTGGGTGGCATGGACAGGGACTTGACCGCTGACGGGAACAAAACTTCTATTATGTTTTCATCGGCCGGAAATGACGAGAATGATATTGCTGAACTTGATATTGGAAATATCGTTTACCCGACCACTAGTGGGTAAGTGTTTGTGGATCAATTCCCGTTCCTGGGACCTAATCCTAAAGCTGGATTAATCTTACCACTACCTTAATTCCAGCCTTAACCCAAGGGAGGGTAAGTGAGTAGTCTGGATCAATCCTGGTTTCTGAGAAACAACCCACCCACCCCTTCCCTAAACCTAAAACTGAATTTTACCTCAACCTTGACTCTAATCCTAACCCAAGGGAGTGGTGGGTGACTGGATGAGTAGCCTGGATTAGTCTCAATTTCCGAGAAACGACCCACCTAGCCCTTCCCTAAACCTAAAACTGAACCTAACATCAACCATAGCTTGTCTCTAATTCTAACCCAAGGGAGGGGTAGGTGCCAAGTGTGGATTAGTCCCACCTCCCAC